>CM021104.1:615535902-615757548 GCA_007115665.2 Sequoiadendron giganteum
CTACGCAACTTCCATTTCTATAGTGCGACTCTTTCTATTCCTGCGTGTGTTGACTCTTTCCATTCAAGTTTGGAACTCTAACTTCTAGTGCAAGGTTAACTTATGGAGCTGGGAATTATAGCTTTCTTTGGTCGACTTTTTTTTTTTTTTTTTAGTATTAACATTGCCATTATTTTAAAATAATCAATTTAAATTTTAAACTACTTATATATAAAATTCAACAAATTTAAATAAAATATTAAAATTAAATTTAACAAATATACTAAAATTTAACATATTTAATTAAAATTTAACAAATATATTATTTAAAATATTTTAATATAATATTGTTTTATTTTAAAATTAATATCTAAATATTTAAATTAAAGTTTTAAACTTATTAATATTGAGTTATTTCACATGGTTCTTATGGTTTATATTCTGTAAAATGTCATTTATATAATGATTTCAAATTTATTTAACAATGTTAAACTATTTTGATAATTTTGTGGATATATTACTTATATTTTAAAAGAAATTAAATTTATTTAAGGAAAATTTAATGCAATTTTTTTCTTCTGATTTTTTCCCCTTGTCGAACATCATCTGAATTATATTGTTGCCGAACACGAATTTGAATTCGAACCTTGTGACTTAACTCCTAAACTAGAAGAAATTGGAATATGTGCAACTAGCCTTTGCAAAGTAGTAGAAGTAGAACCCTATCTCTCTGATGACCCCTTGCCCTTGGTGGCAAAGAAGTAGATGTAGGTACATTTTCTTCACTACCACCCCATAACTTCTCTCAACTCTATATTTGAGATTTTTGGCGAACTTCTCACATACTTCTACGCCTTTGCTTCAGATATGAAGGAGGTGGGCATTAACTCTAGTAATGCTCCCCTGAAATTCAAGCTTTCAAAAGTGGCACTTCCACAACCTAGTGCCCCTAGATGCCGTAGGATTTGTTTGTAACTTTGTTGCAAATTGTTTTAGACGGGACTTAGGATCAAATACACTTAAGCACATTTTTGCAATATTTTGGAAGGGCAAGTAATATTTGCACTCCCAATAGAACTAGTGGCTTGACCCCTCTCTACTTCCGTACTTTCATCAGGTGCATAATCAGATTCAGTTTCACTTTCAACTTCTTCAACCTCTTGAGGCTCAATCTCATCATCACTAATGTTGTGAGAAGTCTGATGAGCACACAATTATACTGAGAGGGGGGAGGGGGGTGAATCAGTATAATGCAACTTTTACCAATTTAAAACTTTATCAATCATAATAGCAACTATGCAAGAATATAACAATAAGAACAAGTTGATGCCAAAATTTTACGTGGAAACCCTTACGGGAGAAAACCACAGTACAAATAATGTACTTTATATTTATATAAGTTTACAATGATTGTAGGCACCAACCTCTTAAACTGTTTTGTAGGCACCAACCTACAAGGAGCACCAACTCCCTCTTCCAAGGCACCAACCTCTCAAGATAGACTGAAAACTGTATGACTTTTTCACCACTAATCTGCTTCTTATCTTCAACTTATGTTCTCTTTGTGATGTATGTTGTCTCCTTAAAGCTCACACAAGATACACAATTCTGCTCTTCTATCTCACATCATCATTCTCTCTCACACATTCTATATATAAGATCTTCTTTTATTCTACTTCAATCTCCTTAATAAAACCTGCTTATACTCTTTGTATTTATCTCTGAAACAGTTTTTCTCTAACTCTAAGTTATCTTCATTTTCTTTTCTTACTCTCTTCACTTTAAATATTCTTTATATATTCATTATCTTTTATTCATACTAACATAGTTTTCTTCATATATTTCTGCTTAATGTCTGCACAAAATTTGTTTTTTATTCATTTGATATTACATTCAAAACTCACGTATTTTTCTCTCTTCTTATCACCTTTTATATCCTCATGTCTTTATATGAAAGGGGTAATTGTTCCAAGAGAAGCGACACTTCATAATGAATGCTTGCTTTCAAAAAAGAAATACGTGCCTCTTTGTTAATGCTTGATCACACTTAAACAAACTAATCACCGCCTTCTCTTTTTTTGTCTTATACTTCTTTTGTCCTATATATTTTTGTTTTATGCTGTCTTTGTCTTTATCTTTGTAATTCCCAGCGTTGCATATAAACTTCTTTATCGCTACTTTAAAACTTTAACTTTAGACAAATGTTTTCTTATTGAATCGATACCTTCTCATATTTAATTATTTAACAAGCAATTGTGCTTTAACAAATAAATCTGCTGTCTAATATAGAAGCACTGCCTTTTAAAGACTTTGTCTTTTTCTATTTATCTTATGTGTTGCACAGGGAAATTTTGATCGCTGCTGTTAATTTTTAAATGCTTCTCTTTAAAATAAATATTAATAGCTACTTATTCAAATATACTATTTCTCCATATTAATAAAGCCTTCTTTTATATTTGTTTATGCTTTTCAAAGGACTGCTCAGATCGGTTCATGCTTGAAACTTCACCTTCAGATTTGCATTCTAATTTTGTTTATGTCTGAACCTTCACCTTCAGTTATGTTGATCCCCTTATTCTTCTTGACATCAATGACAAATTTGTCTTTGCACCTTTGGCATCAATGACAACATTTCCAACAAAGTCATACTCATAGTGATATTTTAATAAACGATATAAAATTTAGTAAGTTATAATGTTAAAATTAAAATTCAATACTGAAAAGATAATTGATATCATAATTGCAAGTTTACAAAAGGAGACGAAAGCTCCTTATAAAAAATTTACAAGACGATGTTTCTAAAAAGAAACAATCGTAAACTAAAGCAAACTAAAACAGAAATTAGAAAGATGCTAAATCAACTAAAGCGTAACTAATGTTACTAAAAACTAACTAGAGCTAAGATGACCATTAATATTACATTTAATATTTTAATACCCTCCCTTAATGGTTATCGTACAAACAAAAACGAAGTCTACCCATAATATTCTGGAAACATATCATCGGTGACTAATAACTGGAGAAGCATAACTGCTTCGTGATTACAGATCCTTTCTCGCAAAACAATCAAATCAAGACACCGGTAGAAAATTTTTGTCAGAACTGGCACAATTTTTTTTTCCATCAACAAAACCCTAGCTGGTTCACAAAATCTGCAGAACCCTCGAAATCCATCTCCAAAAAAAAACTTACGAATTGGAAACAAAACGCCTATAAAAAGACACGATTCCAAGCCAAAAACGAATGCAAAAGCCTCCAAAAATGTTGCCGAGAAAGAGCAGACTAGAAACACAGAAGAATACCCACGAAAATGCAAAAAAATCGCATCGCGATTCTATTAAAAAACCCTCCATGCCAATAAAAACGTCAGAAAGAGGACACAATTTTGTGAAAAAATCACCTAGGAAAACTTCCGCCCATGAACTGCAGAAGTCGTGCCACAAAAAAAAAAGCTAAAAAATGCATGATCTCAGAAAATGCAAATTTGAGAAAAATGGGTCTCAAGCACATGCGATTTTTACCAGAAACCCTCGAAAATTCTTCCTCAAAAAACTTCATTGAAAATAAAACTTCGGCTCACAAAACTTCGATTTCTATTTTTTTTAAAAATCGGCGAAAAAAAACACATCTAAGAAATTTCTAAAACTAATCAGGTTTGAGCTTGAGCTCTGATACCATGAAAAGATAATTGATATTCATAATTGCATGTTTACAAAAGGAGACAAAAGCTCCTTATAAAGAAATTTATAAGACGATGTTTCTAGAAAGAAACAATCGTAAACTAAAGCAAAGTAAAACAGAAATTAGAAAGATGCTAAGTCAACTAAAGCATAACTAAAGTTACAAAAAACTAACTAGAGCTAAGATGACCATTAATATTACATTTAATATTTTAATAAATACAAGGGATTATGACACAAGGATTTTCTTTTGTTTTTCTTGCTTAAAGTTGCATGAAGCACAAAAGTAGAGGATACACAAATATGAATCCTTTTTCTTAACCTTTGTCAAACAAGGATTTCACTTTTGTTTTTCTTACTCTATGTTGCACAAGACGTAGAAGCAAAGGATACACAAAAGTTATAATCCTAATTTGACAAAATGAAAAATTTGAATATCTAAAATTAAAAAAAAAATATTGCAACTTGCTGTTTTAAAATTAAAAAAATTAAAATTTGATCATTATTCATTTGCAAAACTAAACTAATGAATCAAAAATTTAAAATTGAAATCAGCAACTGTGTAAATTGTAAACCTCTAAGTTAATTACTAAATTTGTTAACTACAATTAGTTATTTACTATTTACTAATTAGTTACTAAAATTTAAATTGAACAATGAAAAAAAAAGCCATGAAGGAAGCCTACCTAGAATCCTTTGATTCAATGGTGTATTGGCATCACTCTTTTTCTTTCTCTTTCTCAATTCAAATGCCTTCACTCTCACTCTTATAGCTTGTTGTTGCAACTTTCAACTTTGCTATTGAAATTTTGGAGTGAGTTGGATGGAATGAGGCTTAGATGCCTATTTGTAAGTTCTTGTGAGAGTTTAGTGTTTGTGTGGGGCCCATAGGCCAGTAGGGTTAGGACTTAGGGCACACTTCGGCATCATGGGGGACACTTGGGCATCTTTGAGACATTTGAGGGACTCCTAGGAGTCCTTTGGACATTTGAGGGACTCCTAGGAGTCCTTTTGACATCTTGGGGATGTCTTGGAAACATCCCCTCTAAGAGGGGGACGTCTTGGAAACATCCCCATAACCTTGGTGGCGGTGGTGGGATGGCGGGGGGATGTCCTCTCCAAGATCCCACATCTAGGAGATGTCCCTATCATGGAAATGTGGGTATTTTGTTGGAGAGGGGGGATGGGACACGTCCTTGCGGAACATTGCATTATTGCACCTTAGGTTATATATAACTTGCATAGGCGGATGTTATGTATATTATCTCTAGATAATTTAGATAATTATAGGATAAATTTGCTTTATTTCCTGATTTTCTCTAGATAGGCTTTGAGATAATTTTTCTTATTTCGAGAGACTGAGTTGTCATTCTCATCTCCTATTGTTCTCTTTACAAAATGCAACTTCATTGCAATCTATGGTTGCTCAGTTTGTATACTTATTTTGGTGAATAAGATTGTGCTCTTCATTCATCCTTTGTGTTTGTAAGTATTTATTTTTATGCAGTAGGTGATTTTTTATATCTGATTATTACTAGGATAGATTTATTTCAACATGTCATAAATCTCATGGAATTTAATTTTTGTGTTCATGATTAACTATTATAACTTGCTGTACTTTTGAATCCCAATGACCTACCTTGCTCATTCATGGACATCAACATAATTTCTTTATTTCTTTTTCTTTTCTTTTTTTCAATTGTTCACTTCTATATTAGTAAGAATACTTGCAGGTATGTTTTGACCTTTAGAGTCTAGACAATGGATAAAAGAGAGTTCAATTACTTTTCAATATTATATAAACTTCTAGAATTCCTTGGAGTCTGCAGTGTTAAGCTTTTTTTTCTGTAAGTAAGCCTTTACTGTTAGCGTTTGATCTATTTTGGCTATTCATTGATCTTAATATAATTTCTTTTATTTCTAAGTTTGGCAACAAGATCTGCAAGCCTGTGTTGATCGCTTGTATAATAGCTGAAAGAGACTTAAAGTTTTCTGTCAGAATAGCAAAACTTGTCTAATTCTTGGAGTCTCAAACAGTAACATTCATGCTGGGAATACCGGCAATGAGATTAATTCTGATGATTATAGCTTGGATTTTATGAAAAGCAGACTAACTTATTTGCAGGTACAATTTGATGACATGGATAAAGCCTTGGTTACGCTAATGAAGGTGACTAACAGGCTCATGAGAAGAGTAATGATTAGAGTTGTTTCTGGACAAACAAAAATCACTCAGAAGCTGAAGAAACTGGGGAAGTCTGATGAGCTGAAGGTGTTGGATGATTCTGAGGGACCTGACTGGAGGGAATATATCTCCCTCATTGGTGAATATGGGGACTTGTTGAGACAAGCCAAGTAATGGCTTTCTTTTATGCTGCTGTTTTATGTTTGCTCTCCTCTTTTTGTCTTTTTGCTTCCTGATTCCGGACTGCTATTTCATTATAGCCTTGTTATGGTTTAGGACTACTTGGTATATGGTGGATTTGATCAATGGCCTGCGTAGCCTTAAGTATTCTAGCAAAAACTTCATGTTTTTGATTAATTATGGTTGGTCTATGGTTATGGTTATGAATTATGGCCTGTGAGCCACCTTGGATGCTTTTTTTTTATGCTGGCTGGTGGTGCTGTTTCCCACCTTGTTTCTTTTCTTTTTGTTCGTGTGGCTGTAACCATGGGATCAAGGTCCTTTCCCTGCTTATCTAATCAAAAACATTCATTCTGCTGCAAGTCTTTAATGTCATGATCTGCTCTAACATTTTGGACTTTCAAAACACTAGCATACTTTAACTCAGCAATGGGAGCTCTCTTCAGCCTCACTGTTCTAACTAATGCCTAAATCCATGACATAAAAGCCTAAAAAATTGCTTTCATTAAGAAAAGTTTCCACATTTAGGAGGGAAAGGGTTGCCTTTGCTGCCCAATAAAAACTTGATCTTGGTCTGATCAGATGTGGTTGGGGATCATCTCTCCCCAATCTTCCTAAAATTTCTAGTTCTCATCTCTTAATCTGGTAAGTTAGGGCGTAAAATGCCTATTGTGGAAGTTTATATGATTTCTGTGGAGTAAAACATATGATTTAACACAGATTGCAAAATACACAAGTTTTAATTTGCCAACAGAAACACAAAAAAAATTAATTTATCTATTACCAGACATGTAGGATTATATTGAAATATTCCTTTTGGAAAGCAGATCACTGTCAGATAGAGTCAAAGCATGCTGCATACATCATAGAAAAGTTAAAACATATGGATTTTAAGCTAAGTACTTGGAAGAGAATGAAACATTTCACTTTTCATAATGTTCAGATACAAATTTGACTAGATATAAAATGTCATTAGTGTAATGATTACTCATGGAGGTTATCTTGAGATGACTTAAAACACAAATGGATCAAATTGCACGAGAATTAAAGTTCTCGATTTTATGTTCCAACATTGTTATGTGGAGCATGTTTGAATTCGTCATATTTCTTCTAAGTGTTTATATAATTATTTGAAATTTCATTTACCCCATGGAACCTTTTCTTAAATAAAATTCTCACACTGTTGTGCCATATCTTCTCAATGTTCTCATAGATAGGTGAACCTGTATACTTTTCTCTTTAAAAGAATTTTTGGTTAATGTTCACTTAATATTTATGAAAACATGCTGAAGTCGTTCTCAATATTGTTATACCGCGAATGCTCTCAGTTTGCAACTATGATGCATATATTATAAAATGTTAAATCACATATTGTAGAGCCTAAGGTACTTAAAGACTGAAATTTTTGGTCGATATCTCAAAATGGTCACAAGCAAGCTCAACAAGATTTGTATTTAGAAAAAAAAAGGAGGAGATATATTGGTGAGGCTGATTTTTCGCTTATCATCATGCAAAGGCTATTTGATATTCTGCTTATGTGTTGAAATGTTTTTTTATTTCAAGAAACCAAATTCTAAGGTGTGTTGCTTGTGCCTTTTTTCTAAGTTACCGGTTCGGTTTTGGGTTCGGGTTCGGGTTCGAGAACCCGGTTCGCCGGTTCGGGATTTTTTTTTTTTTGATTTGGGTTCGATTTGGGTTCGGTAATACAAAAACATATAAAAATCAGAAATATAGACAGATTTGCAGCAGTAATTAAGTTCAGAATACACCACCATATTAATAGGTAAATAACATAGCAAAAATGAAAAATACACCGCCATTTTATACTCAAATCATCGAAGTTCAAACATAAAAGATCTTCAAGTCTATTCAAGCTTGTGCAAGCAAAAGAGAAAGTTCAGCAATGGAGGCAAAAGATCTTTTTTTTTCATTCACAAATTGGTAAACGACTATCACTTTACCTATTTCATGTTTTAGAGGCACATATTAGGGTTAGAAAGAATAAAAAAATACTAAAAAGTCAACAAAGACTCGAAATATTATTAAAAAAATTCAAATTTCTGCTTTTCCGTCCGCCTGGGCGCTCAATTCTACCCGGGTTCGAACCGAGTTCGAATTATATAAACCCTAGTCGAACCCACAGTCCGGGTTCCGAACCCGGTTCGAACCCACAGGCAGAATTTCGAACCCTGGGCGAATTAGGGCGAACCGGACCCGAATTTCGAACCCGGATCGAACCCGAATCGAACCCGGGCCTCCCAGGGCCGAACCCGGTAACTTAGCCTTTTTTTGAACACTTGGTGCAAAAGATGATTTGGAAAATTGTTGACTAAGTTTCTTGTGATCAGAAAAGATTCATCCTATTTCATTTTTAATAGTATTTGATATTCTGCTTATGTGTTGAAATGTTTTTTTATTTCAAGAAACCAAATTCTAAGGTGTGTTGCTTATGCCTTTTTTTAAACACTTGGTGCAAAAGATGATTTGGAAAATTGTTGACTAAGTTTCTTGTGATCAGAAAAGATTCATCCTATTTCATTTTTAATAGGCTATAATAAATGGAGAAGAACAAATTGTGGTTGGAACACTTGATCTCATTCAATCCAGTCAACTTCCAGATGAAATACCAGGGACTCATCCACAAGTAAGTTTTCTTAAGACTTGTGATATTAAATGAGGAATAAATACAAAAATGATGGGAGGATATTAGTCAAAAAAAGAGTAGAATAATTATCATGCCAAATGATTGAATGCATTTCTTTTTCCCTATAGGTCCATTTAAGAGACTGAAATCTGAAACAAAAATATCTAAAATATGTTTTCCAATACTATGGACATATTTAGGATTAGAGTCAAATCGTAATCTGACTTAAAAATATTGAACACAAGATGATCCTTAGGGCATTTTGTATTTACTGATATGTGAGGCAGATTACATTGAAGCAATTTGTAAATAATAGATTAGGGTAGATCAAAATAATTTCTCTTAAATAAGATAGCAAGCTACCTTGAGATTTGGCTAAACCTCTTTCATTTATGCTCACAAATAATTTATTTTAGCCTTAACAGATCTCAGCAACAGAATCCTTTGCAAAATCAGAGTAAGTTTACCTGAATTTACTTAATTTCTAGAGCATTATTGATAGGGTTAGAATAAAAATTACAATTCTTCTGGACAGCTACTTTAAGCAATGAAAATGGTCATTATTGCTTTTGGGATTTCCTCAAGAAATATTTACATGGTTAATTGTTGACTATGTATGTTCTAATTACCTAATTTGTTTTGCAATGTTTAGTACCAACTACCGACAATTCTGATTTGTGCTGACAGAGAAACTAGTCCCGTTTCCTTCAATGTACATGTTGCCATTGGTACATTTTTCTTTTCATGATCTTTTGTCTTGCCAGCTCTGAAGGATGGCCCAACTAGGTGATGGTGCAAAATTCTTTATTTTAAAGGTGCTATATACAGTTGAAAAAATGGTATCATGTCATGCTTCTGTTGGGTTATTCATTTGGATTTATCCTCCAATTGTAAATGTGTTCTGCAGTTCAATGTTGTTTTAAAATATAGGAATTTGTTTACTTTATATATGTGTCTGGCTTCCTTGTTTTTTCCAACTATCTTATTGTGTTTGATTTAAGAGTGATGTTAGATATTATGAGGTGCAACACACATCTTCGTTCAAAGCTGAGCTGCGGGTTTTCTTTTCTCTTCAGGGAACTGATGCACAGTTTACAAGAGCTTACTTGACTAATGTATGCGTCACACAAGAGCTACAAAGAAAAGGCATCGGTAGTGCTTTGATTAGACAAGCTGTGAAAATTGCTCAACAGTGGGGTAACTTCCATATTAAATAATTTACTAGACTTTTTTCTGCCATTTATTTTATATTAGTTCTTTCTTCCAGTTTCTTATTTTCCTTTTTCATCTCTGGGATGATTCAGTTTCAAAATTCATTGACAACTTCTGTTTCAGTTTAGCTCTGTACTTCAAATGTTCTTTCAGATACATGATGTCAGTTTCAGAGTCGAGTGTTTCTGTTATTAAACATTGAAAAAGAGCAGGTGATAGGTCATCATTTTTAATCATCTAGAATCTGGAAGTACTATATTCTGTTGCTTGAACTTTGGGCAAGTATTATTATATTCGTTTTTACAATAATATTATACTTTAAAACTCCTAGTTTGGCTGCTAAGGATATTGTAGTCCTGTAAACTTATCATGTTATATAATGCAAGCAATTTCACATAATTTTCAGACTAAAAGCAAAAGGGTAGAAGAATCTCTTGAGTCTTTCAGATTTAGTAGAAAACCCTTTTCTATCCCAATGACTGACAGACACTAGGAAGAATTCTGCCAATAAATTATGGCTCTACTCTAGTGGTCTTACTGGCACAGCCTCAACACCACCTTAGGGTGCACAAGCAAGCCAAGCACTGGCTAGATTTTGAGTTGGGTTGAAACAAACTTTCTTGAATTAAGTAGTGGATCTGAGCAAAAACAGGCATATAGATTTTTAATTAAAATCACAACTGACTTTATCTGTATAGTAATATTAGGAAAATTATAAATGGTCAATATGCATACTATGCGCTAAACTGTTCCAAGTTGATGTTCGAGTGCCTGTACCATGCACTAAAACAGTCATGAGATGTACGGAACATACATGATACATGTGTCGAAAAAGAGGATTATATGCTGTGCTGGATGTATGTTGGTGACTTTGAAGTTTAATATTCAAGAGTCTTTAGCTAACATACCTGCAATCTTCATAGGGGTTGTCAATACCAAATGCAGGGCTACAAAACTTGAAACTTGTGAATGAGCTAAGATAGTCCCCCAAAGGCAATGTATACAACATAATGTATTCCCCATTTGGTGATAGCATGTGCTCCTTTACACAATCTGTTACTAGACTATTGCCTTAATCAGGCCAGCTAGGAACTATTCGATCCATGACAACAACCTTAACATCCAAAGCTCAATCAGATTTTTGTCAATGATAGGATATTTCTATGCAGATTTCATTTCAACTGTGAGTATTAAGAATAGATCATGCATATTAAACTTAGCAAGCATAAAAATGAGTGAAACAAAATCATATGCACCTTTTGAGTGGGAAATGCTTTGAAACAGTCACTTGAAGATTGAGTGTTCCTTTTTTGCAGTCCAATACTGATGTATTTTTTGCCTTATGTGTAAAGACCCCGGCCTTAGAACATAAGATTTATTACCTTGCACTCAGATTGATACAACATAGATAATATCGAGCTTGGAAATGAAATCCACTGTTATTGATCATTCACATAAAATTATCCAGTCAGCACTAATTACAGTCAATTATAGCCTAGTAACTATTAGAAATGGCACAATCTCAGTCGCGGAGGGAGTGATCAAATATGCAATAATAAACATTCACCCGAATCAATGAAAACAATCTTGCAGTATGGATATAGAGCCACGAGGCCAGAGATTGATGCACTCATAACATATAACCATTGAACAACATACAGACAAGAGTATGATTTGAACGATTTTACTCGGCGGATGGATTATCACTGCAGGTAATGCGCCCAAGAGGAAATCGAACTTGCCTTCTCAGCCGTTACTCCTGTACCTCCCGCATGATGGTCTCTAGATGCGGATGTACTGGTGGATTGATGAATATGACATGATAGAACTGGTGTCGTGATAATGCTCGAACTCTTAGTTGCCAAAGGTGGAGAAAGGCTCTGATTAGTGAGTGGCGAGAGCCAGAGGCTACGCAGCCACGAGCAAATCGAGAGTCACTCCAATTGATAGTCGCTATCCTCAGATCTATGTGTCCTTTGGGTAAAACGCGATTCCTGATGATGTATAATGTCCGCAGCCCCTGGGAGCCGATTGTGTATTTTGTCAATGGATCTTTCAGGCTCTCACGATGCCGTATGATATGATATGAGTTTCGCAGTAGACGTGAATGTTTAGGCCCTAGATGCTTGATCTTCTCCACTGATCCACCTCTAATACAGTTGTCTCTTGAATGACAATGATCGACAGTTATGAGTTGATCGAAAGAATGCAAACACGAAATCTCCCAAGGGTGTAGCTACCCCACCTCTTGAGTGCCACGCTAGTAGACTATGTCTCCTACGATGTTGGCAAGACAAGGTGTCCAAATTTCGTGATGATCCATAAAAGAAATCGTTCCTCTATAAATACTTGCTAAACCCGCCAATAGCAAATGTGTCGGCCAGAGAAACAAATAAAATTCTGGTTCAAATTAAATTAAAAATGCTGACTCAATTGAGTTGGCCCAGACTCAATTAAATTAATGTTATCTATTATTTTATTTAGTGTTTAAAAAACACTATTTTCTCCAAATTATGTCGGCCCTCTATTTGGGGACATTACAGTTCTCCCCGTTGGAGTGTTGCTTGCTCGCAAGAAACTTCAAATCTAAGTCCTTGCGTGTCCTCGTGCCTACCTTCAACTCCTCCTCCACCGAGAAGAATTTACCTCCCCCTTCTTTAGCAGCATCATCATCACTTTCAAGGAAATCCATTGTAGGATAACCATCTCTTATCAGGGCATAAGGTAGGGACCTTGCATCATAGCTAAGTATGACGACACTAGCCCCACGCCACAACTTTTGTCTAGAAACCCTCTTGCTTCGCTTGGGTTTGAATTGGGAAGGTAACCAACTCGGGTGCTCATGATGACCAAAGTTGCCCATATACCCACAGATTACCACAATCTGCCATATGAATCTGTTGCCAATTTCCTGCTGCATTATTCTGATTTCAAAATGCGCTTGATGCTGAGCCCCTTGTGATCTAATCGATCCTTCCATTGCACGGTCGGTTAGAACCTCCTTGGGTGTAGACCATTCGTCTTGTATGCAAGGCTGGTTTGAAAGCCCCCAATACACGCCCCATCCTTTACTGATCCCTCCATGATTCGTAATATCACGATTCCTACATGTTCCTTGTTCGTTTAATGTGGTGACCATTCACCTTATTCCCCTGAGGTTAGGACTCATGAAGCTTCTAACTGGCCTGTAACTGGATACCCAAAACACCATACCAAACTGGGTCACAAGATTTTGAGCTTCAAAACGCTGCCTATTTTGATTACCTTCATATAGCATCTAGCACCCTGTGGTAAAAGGATTGTATTCAATTGAAGTGCTGAGGTCCCAAGAGAGGTCTGCGAACTTATCATCCTCTTTTGCAAGCTTCCAAAGGGGACAATGGTTCTGCAATGACATGGACAGTGGCAGATCTGAGACAACTCTGTACCTTTGGCTTGGATCATAAGCCAGCTGAAATTCTATTCCTCCGAGTGTACCAAGCACAACCAGCGGTATCCATAGTATTTCCAAGTGTGTGCCAACTCAAAGCAATTGCATCCCTGGCATATAACATAGGCCCCCAAAGTAAGGCGGCATCAAGATAGGGTGGTGACACATCACAAGTGGGCCTCTCGAGTCCCCCTTGAATGATCCATGACCAACCCAAATATGTAGTGCCCCCATCCTCATTCACATCTGAAAGTATAATACTGGTGAGTCTAAGTGGGTGCTTTATTACACAATGTATGTGGTGAACCTTCGAATGACCCCCCAAAAGAAATGACACCAATTCCACATAAAGAAAAATGTGTCAACAAATAAGGAATTTTGATTCATACCCCCGATCTGATTGCTTCACTTGCTCGACTGCCACACGAAGCTCCTTCTTCATGTTCCATATGCCTCGTATCTCCTTTGCTTCCTTCATGCTATGGCCTACCAAGTCATCATCTTTGACTCCTAAGGTAATGTTGATCGTAGGAGAAGTCTTCCCTCTCTGAAAATTCTCTTGTGTAAGTGCCCGCAACATCTGATTACTCAAGAATGAGGGATTATTGTTCCAAGTCAGAAATTTAGGATGGCTGACAGGCCCCTTTATAGAGCCTTCAAACCCCTCGCATATTTTTTCATACTCTCCAACATGTGTTGATCCACTACGAGTTTACTCATGAAAATTATAAACCTCAATGCTGATTCCTTTGGCTGTTATAACATGATATGGCGGAAATATGAGTCTGTTGTCAACCCCTACATCATGCTCATATGTGGGATTTGCCTTGATTTCAGTCATCTTCCTCTCCACATGGGAATGGTTACCAATAAGTGCTGGTTTGTGAGGAGTCTCCAAGTGCAAGTTGTGTGCTACAAACTCAGGCCTTTGGCTGCAAACAATGTCTCTATGGAATCCTTCAAGACCTTCCACTGTGTCCTCATTCTTTGCCCTCTTCTTGTTACCATGGCTCTCATTGGATGTGGCTGCTTGGAAATCCATAGTACTCTCCTCTTCATCTTCCTCTTGTTTCAAGGTACCATCATAAATCTCGTTGAGTGCGAGCAGATGATTCCTGTCTGCAAGTAGGTGTAGGAAGGTTGACTGCACTGACGCTAGATTCTCTTGGAGTCCGTGCAAATCATCAAGAGATATACCTCCCTCGAGTCCTTCCAGGGTCTTCCAACAAAAGTCTGCCATCCTTTTATGAATGTCATCAAAGTGAGTCAGGGCTGCCATGATCTGACAATCGTTCATCCTCAACTGCCTCTCCAATGTGTGTGGCTTATGGGTCAGAAAGCTTCCATGCAACCTTTCTGATTTGTCTTTGACATCACCATCATAAATCTGATCAGTCGTTTCCCAATCAGGTTTCTTCAAATCAGCTGCCTCAGTGGCATCTTTCTCGCACAATTCTTGTTTTGAAGCTGAGTCGACATCAAAGTCACTTAGAGCATTGTCATTGTCATGCACAAAAGAGGAGTCGTCATCATAAGTGAAGGATGTCAACACACAAGTAGATTCATGATCCTCTTCAATTGCTGAACTAGGTGTATGCATAATCATAGAGTGATTCCTCAACTCATCTTTGTCAAAGTTATTTTGTTCGCTGCCTGACAACATTCTCGTATTGCTTTCATGAGTATGAGCGTTATCATTATCCACGTTATCCAAAACACAATTGACATCTATATCTCTATGTGGCTGGTCATAGGAGGGCATAACTTGGACCCCTTCAACACGATCCCCTTCAGATCCTTGTGTATCAATGAGCTGATTGAGGACTTTTGTTTCACCATTTCTCATTGTGGAGTAACCCTTATCATCCAATTTTTCCAAACCATGCTGATTATCATTGAAAGGTTAAAAAACTCTCACATCTTCTATTTCAAGGTGGGAAACCTCTTCCTTTTGTTGGACCTCACTTTCCTGCTCCTGCTCCATGGGTGGTTCTTCATGTCCTTGCTTTGTGTCATCTTGTTGTTTTGATTTGTCTTCCTGCTCATTACTCCCCCCTTGTTGGCCAATTTCAAATTGCCCTCCTTTTTCTTCATCTGTCTTATGTAGTCATAAAGTCCCTTATTGTGGGGGTAGGAGATCTCGTGTGCGCTCAAGTAGGAGTCAAAGGGAATACATGCCTTCCAATCATCTGGCAAACTCTGGCACTGGTCCAAGATTTTGGAGGCTTCTGATTTGTACTCTTCTATCTTTCTTTGTGCATTACGCAACAGTTCTTCGAGAGGATCTATGTCCTCCACTTCAGGTAAGAATTTAGGCAAGGTACATATCCAAGCCATGTTTTCTGTGTGCGATGAAATGAACCTGCAGGCTGGCAGGACACACCTGCTCTGATACCATTGTAAAGATCTCGGCCTTAGAACATAAGATTTATTACCTTGCACTCAGATTGATACAACATAGATAATATCGAGCTTGAAAATGAAATCCACTGTTATTGATCATTCACATAAAAATATCCAGTTGGCACTAATTATAGTCAATTATAGCCTAGTAACTATTAGAAACGACACAATCTCAGTCACGGAGGAAGTGATCAAATATGCAATAATAAACATTCACCCGAATCAATGACAACAATCTTGCAATACGGATATAGAGCCACGAGGCTAGAGATTGATGAACTCAGAACATATAACCATTGAACAACATACAGACAAGAGTATGATTTGAACGATTTTACTCGGCAGATAAATCATCACTGCAGGTAATGCGCCCAAGAGGAAATCGAACTTGCTTACTCAACCATTACTCCGGTACCTCTTGCATGATGGTCACTAGATGTAGATGCACTGGCGGATCGATGAATGACGGCTCGATAGAACTGGTGTCGTGATAATGCTCGGACTCTTAGTTGCCGAAGGTGGAGAAAGGCTCTGATTGGTGAATGGCGAGAGCTAGAGGCTACGCAACCACGAGCAAATCGGGAGTCACTCCAATTGATAGTCGCTATCCTCAGATCTGTGTGTCCTTCAGGTAAAACACAATTCCTGATGATGTATAATGTCTATAGCCCGTGGGAGCCGATTGTGTATTTTGTCGATGGATCTTCCAGGCTCTCACGATGCTGTATGATATGATATGAGCTTCGTAGTAGACGCGAATGTTCGGGCCCTGGATGCTTGATCTTTTCCACTGATCTACCTCCAATAAAGTCGTCTCCTGAATGACAATGATTGACAGTTATGAGTTGATCGAAAGAATGCAAACACGAAATCTCCCAAGGGTGCAGCTACGCCCACCTCTTGAGTGCCACACCAGTAGACTACGTCTCCTGCGACGTTGGCAAGACAAGGTGTCCAAATTCTGTGATGATCCATAAAAGAAATCGTTCCTCTATAAATACTTGCTAAACCCACCAACAACAAATGCGTCGGCCAGAGAAACAAATAAAATTCAAATTCAAATAAAATTAAAAATGCTGACTCAACTGAGTCGGCCCAGACTCAATTAAATTAATATTATCTATTATTTTATTTAGTGTTTAAAAAACACTATTTTTTCCAAATTATGTCAGCCCTCTATTTGGGGACATTACATTATGCAATATACTCTCCTCTGAAGCTCATATAACTGTATTTAAGTATATCTACAGAGAATGGTTTACCTCTTAATAGTCAATATGCTAAAATGTGGCTTATGTTCTCCCTTCTTTATAAATAGTTATTTTCTTTTCTATCAACTAGAGGAGATGCAACTGTGCTTGTCAGAGGGTTTCAAGAGAACACCATCATCTTCATGGAGCTGTTGTCAAGCTGGCTTCATATTTCTATATTGCTTTCTAATTGTCTACCACATCATTTTATGGTGATTCATTTACAGCAAGTGTCCTTTGATATTTTCAACCACAAAACAATTATGTAATGATGCTTATAGGATTGACATTATATCATGTCTTCATGCACATGATATAAATATCTGCATAGGGGTTTCAAATTGAAGCATTATGTAAACAGTAAAACTTGTGATGGTTTTTTTCTTCTGTACTTATAATATTGCATGGATTGCCTATGTGCTGATGAAGCTTCCGATACTGAAGTAGAGAATAATATGCCGTTCCTCGATGAAAAATGGTTGTTAATGCAAATAAAAATTTGGTGCCCCTGCTATGGTTTCTATAAACATGCTTTGAAAAAGCACAAATTTTTTCTTTTGATTAAATATTGAGAGATCTATTAGGGCCCTCACCCAAACAAAATATAAACAATAATGAAAGCTATGACCTATATGTTGGAAAATGAGAAACTAACCTTTCAAACAACAAAACACAAGAAAAAGAGACCAACTTCCAATAAAAAACTTCAACCAAACAAAGATCACTGACAAGGCCCCCATCCACCAACCCCAAACCCAAAAGGAGCATCCCAACCAGTCACTTCTTGCTCAACTGAACTGAAGCCAGCCCCATCACCCTTACCAGGAACATCAAGTGTGGGGAACTTTACACCATGAAATACCTCCTCCCATGGCTTGGCTCTCATTAGTGTCCCATAAACGAGGGCTGGCATGGTGATAGCACTAGATACCTGCAGATTCCCATGAGAATATGTCACCAGAAGGCTCTTCGCCACTGCTTACATTAGAGTAGAATGCCTTTAATTCCTGAAGCTCCTTGTAAACAGTAAGCATTTCCTTCTCAGCTAATTTGATGTCCGCCAAAATCACCACCAAAGAAGGACCCACCTCCCTATCCTAATCCTCCTTCCACTCCTCCATAACCAGCTCAAAAGCAACAAAATGCTTTGGGAGAAGAAGCAACAACCACACTATTGTCTCTGCTAATGGCACAGCAGAAGCTAGTTTCTGCACAAAATCCACCCTAATGGATGCCTGTGACCTCAAAGGACCAGTCTTCCTCACCCCATCATCCCCTAACATAGCTCTAACGAACCCAGGCACAATTACATCCTTACAATGGAAAATTGCTTCCAGACAACAATTGAATACCCTTCCATTCAAGTGAGGATCGCAAGGCCATGAAGAACCACCATGTTTTGCTATCAAAACACAAACCCACACCAAGAGAATGCCACCAAAACCAAGCCTCACTGCCACCTGCCAGCACCATCTTCGATGCCTCTTGTAGGGAGACAAGAATACAATGAAGAAAAGGAGCTGGCAACATCCGACTAATATTAACCTCCTTCACATGCTCCAACAATAAAAACTCAGGTTATGAATTCATTAAAATGTCGCTCTCTGTCAAATCAATTCCTACGCACATCACTCACACAATCTGCCTATGAAGTGAAATGAGAGCAAATGGTACAAGTCAAGATTCCACCATGTGGCCTAAGCAGGATGAAAAGGGGACTAAAGTGGCATAAAAGCCAACCATTCCCTAAGTCCCAACAGAGATTCCAGATGCATGCTATATAACACTATCAAGGGCTCTTTCCACATCCATGTTGGCTAAAAATTCCACTGCCAAATTCACCTCCTGAAAGCAATGCAAGAAAACCACACTATCAAAGGAAGAGCAAAGAGTTTGTGCCTCCTGCTGACAATGCCAAAGTTTCCAATTAGGACAGAAGCTTTTATGAAGACCATTGATGATGTTAAGAGAATCACTTTCAACCACAACTTTGTTAAGACCAAGGGAAGAGGCTGATGACAGCCCTGCCTTTCTGCTTCATTATTTGTTTGGCAGCCAAGGTAAAAGAGAAATATTGTGAACAAAGATACCTTGCTCATCTCTAAACTCCACACATGCACCAAAAGATTTGTATTGCCCTTAGATGCTCTGTCAAAGTTGATCTTCAAAACTCTTTCTAGGGGTCTCACCATACTGATATTTTTCAAATGAACGGTCTTTTTTCCCCATTAGTAGGGATTGAAATTGCATAAGTTTATTACTTGATGGCTTCTCGAATTGTTAATTGATGTCAAGTGACTAGTCTTTTCTGTGTATCCTTATGGCCTATATGATTTTTATGTTTGCACTAAGTTTATTTGATTGTCATTAGTGTGATCTGCAGTGGTTATGACAGTTTTTTTTGTGTACATGTGCATTAATAGATAAGAGTTTCAAAAGTACCATTGTACCCTTCATGTAGGTGGATTGGCAAGATATGGTTTACTTTGGATGTTGGTCATCAGGTGGAAACCCAAGGTTATGCAACTTAAACAATACAGTAAGGTAAATGGAAAGAAATCCCATTGTTGGTTTCCACAAGGGGTTTATCTGCCAATTTGGCAATAACCTGGAAAACAACCCTCAATATATTAAGTAAAAGAACTTTAAGCTTGTCAGTTTCTGTTTTTCTGAGGGGAGGCGTCTTTTTAGAACAGCTGCAATATAAAAGTTTCTTGCACTTCAAAGTTTGCATGTGATCTCCGCAAGTTCTATTCAATCTCTATTGTGTGCAACAAATGCACATTTGCAACCATTGATTTGATATTTTAAACATTTTAGTATATTTGTTGACTGGTGTTTGTGACTGTTGAGTTATCCTTTAATCCATGCACCCAGTTGCATTTGTATTTTATGGCCAAATTATTAGAGGGTGCAATCATAGCCCCTGACCACTTGTTTTTGGTTTAACATGTGTGTCTGAGTGCAGGTATGTCTGATCTTTATGTCCATGTAGAGGTGGATAATGATGGTGCAAGATGCCTCTACGAGAAGAGTGGTTTTATATATGAGAGTGGTGAGCCTGCCTGGAGAGCAAGGTTTCTAGGTCGTCCCCGTCGATTTTTATTATGGGCAAGTATGAACAAGCTTATCTCTCATCCATAGATTTTACTAATTTAATGTTGGGGAGTTGCCAGGTAGTGCAGCTTGACCCTTTTCAAAGATTAGTTACATGCCAGGTAGTGCTTCCATGTCTTAAAACGTTTGGGCACACAGTATCTCAAGATTATCACGATTTAAGCAAGGTGTAACCAGTCATATGTAACACACATATTTGGTTTCAACTTATTTCATTTCGTTATTTCTTTTACATGGAAAGGAAGGATGTTAATGGGCTTTGGGGAATTAAATGGCAAACTAAAGCATTTGTGTCTTATCATAAATTTCATGTCAGTAACCTCTGAAAGGTGCAAGGTTAGAAGCTTGTTTCTATGGTCCCATATTTAATAAAGTTCATGTTATATGGCAGAAAGAGAATTCACTGGAATCATGGAGGCATTAGTGCTAATGTGCTATATCTAATTTGTTTTACCATGTTATGAATAAACTTGCCAGCTGCCTTGAAGATAATGATCATGCGGAAGTGGAAAACATGAAAATATAACTTGACAATTGATGCAGGGCACCCTTGCAGTTTTGCACACATTTTTACTTACAAGTAACCACGGCTAAGTTGGGATTAATATTTAAAGAATTGTTCCTTTTTTCTTGCGTTACATTTTTGGTCTTGGGTCAGTTAAAAAGAATTATATTAAAGTGCAGATGTTTAAGATTACATATGAGAAGAAAGTGATATACAAATGGAAGCCTGTAGATGTTCAAATGCAATAATAGACATTGATTAGGAGTATCGAGGAACTTCTGTGGAATTTTTCTACTAGTTGTTTTTGTCTAACATTGTGTTGATTGTGGTGAAGAGGGAGCAGTGCTATTCATTTTCTTTCAGTAAAGTGAAATGCTCTACTGTACCTGAACAAATTTTTGAGTTGGTAACTAAGAGATGAATTAATGGGACCGAAAAAAGTTACAGTAGTAAAAGGGACTGGAGACTTCACTAATGACACTGCAAAAGATACGAGACAAAAGGATAAAATTTACAAGCAAAATAAATAGCAAATAAAAACACTAATAAAACCAATTGGACTAACAAGGATGTCCAGGCAAGGCACTTCTACTCCTGAATTCCATAACCAAGGAGTTGGCTACAGATTGGCAAGGTGGATGTTGGTGTTGCCAAGAGGAGGTAGTCTGGCTTCTGAAATATCGATGATGCAATGTCCTGTTCTTGTTTGATTGTCTGTGCTGAAAATCTTGCAAACTTTTCCTCCTAGAGCCATTAGTATCCTGAAAGGATGTCATAAGAGCTTTCGTTCTATTGGAGCAGCTTGATCTGAATTTTTTTATGTTTTAAATTACCACACATCTGTGGTACTCATAAAGAATCAAAGAAATAAAGCCATTGGTATGCTTAAACAAATAACCATACAAAGTCAAATTTTGTTTGGATTAGGCACCTAAAAACAAAATGTTCCTCAATTTTATGTTTCCATTGAAAAAGCTAAAAAAGTCTGAAGTCTTTTGGTCCCTTCATATGTAGTGTACTTGTCATAATTTGATTCATTTATAGATTATATTCTCATTATTGTTTGAATGTAGTGTCAATCATAATTGAACCTAACATGTCATTAATACACAAAAATGTGTACAACTATTCATCATTTCATACAAAAGTAAAAAAAATAGTGGTCAAAATCTAAGTGTACATATCACACTCATTCTAATTTATGGCAAATAATCTCTTGCAAAAGTCTAAACCATCTTCTTCTAAAATTTCTTCTAACCATAAGACCAATAATGATGAAGATGTTATTGCTATATTTAAAAAGCTTGATCTTTTGCTTAATGATGTCGTTGACCTTAAACGATTACTCAAAACTCAGCAGAAGGAAGTAAGAAATCTTTCTGCCACTATGGAAGAAGTCAAGGACATACTGTTCAAAGCAGATCAGCCACACTCAAAAAGATTTCTTACTTCCTTCTGTTGAGTTTTGAGTAATCGTTTAAGATCAACGACTCATTAAGGAGAAGATCAAGCTTTTTAAATATAGCGATAACATCTTCATCATTACTGGTCTTATGGTGAGAAGAAATTTTAGAAGAAGATTGTTTAGACTTTTGCTAGGGTGGAATTCTATAGCCATGATCAAATTCCTTAGTAGAATTCTTCTTGGGTTGTTTCTGCCGCTTCAGCTGTTTTTTAAGCTCTTCTTGATCAGCTTCCAATTTTTTGAGCTTAGCTAAATGTTGTCGAACAACATTTTTCTCTCTTATTTAGTTCCTATTATTTTGTAGGGATCCTTGGATTTTTCAATCTAAATCTTTCATTGGACATCCTTGAAGGTGTCCTTAAGAAGAATGACTAAATAATCCTTTTCATCATCTGGAGATTGTTCTAATTTTGATTTAGATGGGATTTGTCTCTTTTGTTTATCTATTCTATCCTTCAGATCCTTATATTTCATCATATAACCTTTATCAGGAACAACTTCAATGAGTTCATACAACTCATCCATATTAGGGAAAATATTATTGCTATCTACTATTTCCCAATCTTGATTCTCAAATTCAAATAAAGCATAAATCTTTGTACCAAGATTTAGTTTTTTAGGACAATTTGTGGCATAGTGAGGACCCTTACAAATAATTGTACCCCAAATTAATTTTTTTGCTACACTTAGGCATTTTGAAGAAATGGTTAAAAGTTTTGTTAAAATTGTTAAAAAATGTCAAAATTGGGAATTTGCATGTCTTGCATGAGGGTCAAAAACTCAAAAATTTTAAAATCTAACGATCTGGGTCTGCTCAGAGTGGCTTTGCCTTCAAAACCCAGATCTCAGTTTTTCAGCCCTAGATTTTAGGAAAAGTTCTATTTTTAGAAACTTTTTAAAATTATTACTTTTTTCTGGGTTTCTTCTCAAATGGATATGGCAAAATTTTCTAAAAATATAAAGTCCGACTCCAGGGGTCCAAACTAATTTTGATTGGCTTAAAATACTTCCTCATTAGGCTAGTCCAGTCAGAATCGTTAAAAGATCAAGTTTGCCCTAGTGGGTCTATTTTGCTTTTCCAAAAGCTAAACAGGAGCTCCAAGGTCATTAATGGTGGTTGGTCAAACTATCAGGTGTCAAATTCGAAGTCTCAAGCATTGCATAGATCAAGAAACTGCAACAGATGATTGAAGAACGAAAAACAAAGAATGGAGGTTGGAGAATCTTGAAAATTGCAAAATTTTGACCAAGTTTGGAGATGCTAGGCGCCCCTGCTCAGTCAAGGTGCCTAGCTAGTCATGCCTTAGAATATTTTTCAATCCCAATAGTCAAAACATGGACTTGTGAACGAAGAACAAATGAAGGTGAAAAGTTTCAAATAAACTCTTTGACAAGCTTAGCAGGGGCGCCCATCATTTGAAGGACTCGGAAGTCAGAGTTAGGGTTTCATCATCCCAAGACAACTTGCTCAGAATTCCTTTGAATCTGCAGTGAATCCATCGGCATGACCATAAGATCTATCAGTCAACTGAAATTCAAGATTGAATGGAGAAGTCTCGACAAACTAGCAAAATGCAAATTGTGAAAATCATGGAAAATATTCTATCTTTGGGAACTTTGGGCGCCCCAGATAGCCAGGGGCACCTAAGGTTTTGAGCCACCAGATCCAACAATTAGGGTTTGCAAATATGTACATTGTCTTCAGGATTCTACCAGCTTCATAGTGGATATCTCAGCGAATTCATCAGATCATTCAATCACCCGTAGTTTTAGATTGAACATAGGGCATAACATGAGGTTCCAAGTTTGAAGGCTGAAAAGATGCCAAAAATGATAGTCTAGAGACCATGGGTGCCCCAGGAAGCTAGGGGCGCCCAAACTTTTGAGTGCCTAAATGATTGAATTAGGGTTTAATGCCTCTGACATGTCTTCTTCAGTTTTGAACAAGCTCTCCAACAAAACCATTGACAAATCCATCAGAGTTATCAATCATCAGATATCACAGACTGATCGAGGGGTAAAAATTGTGTAAAATGAAAAAAGTCAAAATCAAAGTTGAAAATCACAGAAAAAAAACTAACTTTGGAGGAGTTGGGCGCCCCAGCTAGCTAGGGGTGCCCAAGGATTTGAGGCCCTCAAATCAGTTTTCAAGAGATATCACTCCTAGAAGACCCCCCTTAGAATTCTTTGAGCTATCCAACAAGTCCAACCATCAGTTCATTAGACCTCTTGACCATCGAGAAACGAGAATTCATCTTAAGATCAAGGAAGACAAAAATTGAAGAATGTTAAAAAAATGGCTAACATTGGTGATGATGGGCGCCCCAGCTAGCCAGGGGCACCCAACTTGTTGAAGGATCAAATGAAGTTTTATCAAAAGTTGCCTCCATAAAAATCTCATCAGATTTAGTCAGGCTCCTCAATGGATCATTCAGCCAACTCACAGGATTCACCGAGTGTTTGGAAATCAAAATCAAACTAGGGTCAAAACTCAAGCAAAAGTTGAAATTGTCAGAAAATTGGCTATCTACAGAAGAAAAATGCCTCTAAGCAAGAAGGGCGCCCAAGGCCCAATGCCTTAGTCAAATTTTCAAGTTTTCAAAACGAGTTTTTTGAAAAACGTCTACATTCAATGAATCTGGTTTAGGGTTTGGCTTCACAGTTCTAAATTTAGTAAATAAAACAAGTTTTCAACCTAAAAATCTATTTAAAGGATGCCTTTGCATTCATTCTTCACAATTTTTGCAAGTGGCATCCAAGGCAAGAGAAGAGGAAACATAAAATTTTATTCAATTCAAGATTCAAAGGCCAAAACTTGGAGATTTTTCAGAGTTCTTCATATTTTCTTGATCAACTCACAAAGAGGCTTCCTTTTTTATGCTTTATTTTTTTAGGGCATCAATTTTCAGGAGGGGCACATATTTTCCAATTTCAACAATCTGGGTCAGCTTGGTTTTCGATTCTTTACAACTTTGATGAATTTTTCAACTTCAAGAACTTGCTTTTTCCTTGCATGTCCAAGAAATCTTCAGAATTTTCAAAAACTAATCATCTGGGTTCATCCAAAATGTGATTTTGTGCAAAACCGAGCTCTCAGCTTTTTTCGGGAAAAATTAAAAAACTAAGGTTTTTTACTTTTTCAACCAGCCTTCAACAATTTTAAAAAACGAACGATCTGGGTCTTCTTGCAACGAGATTCTCTACAAAACCCATATCTCAGATCATTTTTGAAAAATCTGCTCGTTTGAAGAAGAAAAATCAGCAAGCTATTTTTAGCTTTTGTGCAGAACTTGTCCGAGCATAGTCGAGTTTATAGTCAAACTTCAAGCTTTTCAACATGGAGTACTCTCCCATTGAATTCAAAGCCAAACAAGTGTTGTATCATGATTATTTGAACAAACAATGTTGAGAAGTGTTTTTTCAATACTGCCATGGACAGAAAACGTCATCATCTCAGTCAAAGAACGTGAAAAGGTGTGGTATAAGCAAAAGGACAAGTATTGGAAAAGAGTTGTACAATACTCTTCTATTGAAAAATTAGGAGAAGTGTCAGAAGCATAAAAGCTATAGAAGAAATAGAGGAATGGCAGAAGATGGTCACACATAAAGTAAAAAAGATATGCTGAAGCAAGAGGATATATTTATAAAAGGTCATCACTCTAGTTGCAGAGCCACCGAGATTAGCAAGATCTGATAAAAAAGTTGAAGATGTCAAAGATTTCCTAAGTTCAACTGTAGAAGGCAAAGAAATCCTAGAAAAGTGGAATTTTGTTGTAGATAGTATTGATGCTCCTGATAGAGAGACAATTTCTAGCTTTTTGGCGGATGTGGTTGAGATTTAAAGCAATAGTGAACTTGAAGCTTTCTTCGAACTTTCTTTGAACTTTCTTTCCATTTTTATCTCATGCTTTCTTTCTATTTTGGTCTCAGGCTTATTCATTCCTTGAGAGAGAAAGAATCAAAATGAAATAGTTGGCACTTTCCCTGTTTTTAGGCTTTAATATTTTGTTAGATGCTTATTTTGTTTTAGTTTTAAAAATAAAGTTTGCGTGTTGGCAAGTCTGGGTTGTCAAAGCAAGGAGATTTTAGGGTTCCCTACTCCTTTGCTTGTGTATAAATAAGGGCAACCTTGCCCATTTTTCTTTAACCATGCTTGTGATAACAAATTGCTGAGCCTACTTGTTGCCTACAAGGTGTTATTCAATGTCAGTTCACTTAGTGTTAGAGCAACCTTGCAAGCCTCTTTTAGCTGCAAGTTATTGTTCAATTTATGTGTCTTGTGTCAATGTATTTTGGTTTGATGGCTAAGTTGTAAGCTTGTTATTGCTACAATTCTGTTGTCCCAAAAGTGTAATCTTTTTTACTTGAGATTTAAGAAAATAAAGTCTTGTGCCTACTTTGCTGCCCTGATATAATGTCTCAGATTTTCGTTTTATATATGTTCTGCTTATATGATCTCTATTTCAGCTTGCATTGAAAGTAAAATAGATATGTGTTGGAAGAAAGTTTGTTTAAGTTTTTGTGTTGAATCATTCCTTGTTCATTTCTAATTCTCAAGCTTCGAGTTTACTTGAGTAGTTAGAAACGTCATTAGAGTAGGCTTAGTCGTAGTTGAACTTCATAAAGATAAAATCTCAGCTACGACACTTGAGTTTTAAAACCTTGTGCTCTTAGCTGAACAAAAAGATTGGCAAATTAGTTTAGTTTACTTTCTTTAAGCAACATCAACAAAGAGGGAGCTTCCCCTCCTAATTCGAAGAGCAGTTAATCTGTGCATAGCTTTTCGTTTCTAATTCGTATACCAAAGGTGCGAATTGAAACACCAACACAAATAAAACACTTGACTCCTCTTGGAGCTTGCTTGTTTCTTTTTCTAAGCAAGTATGGTGAAGGTTGCTTGGAGAATTTCTTTCTTTTATAAGGAACAACTTTGTATCTTTTCTTGCCATACTTACCAGACTTGCTTCTTTTGAAAGTAAATTCCCCTTCATAGCTCTTTTTGGAGCACTTCTTGCATCTGCATTTGTGTCCACAACTTTTCCTCTTAAAGTGTTTAAGTTGTGTGAAATCATTCAATTGATTGACAGGGGGAAGATCACATAATTCCTTGAGATTACAAGTGTAGTTGTATTCCTTTTTATTGGCTTGTAATGCTCCTAGCAAACATTGCTTCTCAAGTTTGTAGCCAATAAATTTATTTAATTCAACAAATGTACATTTTTCAACTGATGTGTGCTCTTTCCTAATTATATAATCTTTTGCCCATCTTCCCAAACCACAAGGTAGAGAATTGAGATAATACTGCTTTGTGGTTAGATCATGTAGTTTATCAACAACAATCATGTATTTCTCAAATACCAAATTATATGTATGAAATTTGGCCAAATTCTTAAGTTTCATTGTTTGGAGAATCTTATTGGCTTTTGTTATTTGATTAGCAGTATCCCCACAGAAAAGATCAATGAGTAGAACTCTAAATTCCTCAAATCCAACAGTAAATATATCATTTTTCCCATATCCTTTTGTTTGACATAATCATGTTCATCGTCAAGGGGGGTCCTTTGACCAACATCTGGTAGATTGTTCCGCTAGTTTCTAAGTTTTCCAGAGAGCAATCTAACAACATACACAAATTTTGTTGGCTCAATCCACGATCCACTCATGTCAAACATATTTTCTAAAGTATCTGCCTAGGTGCAGATAGTGTCATAGGGATCCACAATCTTAACAATGTTTAGGATGTATCATGTTGAAGCAAATGGTCTCATTTGCTCTGGTTTAGAATTTGCAGTGAGAGCATCTTTCATTTCAATGTCCATCTCTACAAGTTTCTTAGTGGTTTTTTCCCATCCGCAATCCTTTCTTTCCATTTTTATGTTATGGCACTCTTTTAGAGGGCATTTCTCAAAGAGTAATGGTGGCATTTATTCTAAGATTCTAGTATAAAAAGGGGAGCAAGTTTGCGCAATATGGTATGCTTTTTGGTTGTAAACTAATTTATAGTACATGCCCATATGAATGCAGGTCAGGTCTAGCCGTTGTTTTTGCACCCAAATCTAGACATCTTGGAACTATCTAAGCCTTTGTCTATCTTTCGTTTTACTAAGAGAGAAAGCCTTCTTTATGGTGGACACTTGGTGAGGCACACTGTAATATAAGAATGGGTGCAAATTTGTTCAATATGGTATGATTTATGGTTTTAAATTAGATTGATCTGGCACCAACCTATTCAAGTACAGGCTAGCTCTAGCCACTCTCTGTTTTTGCGGTCATCAATATACATCTTGGAGATGTTCAGGCTTCTGTTTGTCATGGAATAACTGACTTAGAAAGCCTTATTCATTCTAGGGGATTGTATGTGATGGGGGTACCATTTTAATTGGCTAATAAATAATAAAGGTTTGTTACCCCTTGAACTGTAAAGTTGTAAACAATAACAATCGAGTATAGTTTTGTTCTTTTTCTATAATGTAGGTTTCTGTGGTACAAAGGAAGGAAGAAGTGTATTAATGTCCACAAATGACCATATAAATGGGAATAGAAAATTACAATGGGCTTAGAATGGATAGGAGGAAAAGGCAAGAAATATAAAGTAGTGTTCCATAGTAGAGGAGAGCCTGCGGTAAAAACTTAACTAAAAATACAAACCGGAAGAATTTATTGGTCTATCATTTTAAAGGCTCTCTACAAGACAAGGTCTAAGATTTGAATTTGGAGAATGGTTTGGTTTGCTTAATAGGAATACCTTTTTATGCCCAACAAGTGCATGTGCCAATAAACGATGACTACTTTTTTTTCTATTGCAGATTGTTTACAAATATTTTGTTCACATGAGCAACTGTTTATTAGAGATAAATACAAGCTTTTTATGACCATATACATTAGAAATCACTCATGAAAGATTAAGAATCACTATTTGTTCTCCTTTAAATGTTCCTGGATTGCTTTCCTATCTTCTACAACTCCTTTATAGAAAGGGGAGACATCATTAAGACAACCTAGAAATCTTTGGATTTGCTTTTTGTCTTATAGAATATAAGGGAATCCCCGAGTTCTTTGTAGAATATGAGGCTGCAACTGAATTTGTCCTTGGTTTAAATGCAGTCATAGGAAATCAATCTAACTCTTACCAACAACTATTTTCTTTGCTGATAAGCAAATTTTGTTTTTCCGGATGGATGCATATAACTCCTCCAAGTGCTGCAAGTGGTCAGACTCTTAGTTAGAAAATACAAGGATATCGTTTATATAGATTGCACGGAAGTCCTTTAAATCCCAGAGTGCCTGGTCTATTTTGCGTTGGAAATATGTTGGTGTGGTACAGAGACCAAAAGGCATGACATTCCATTCATACACTCCTTGGGGAACAGAGAAAGCAGTTTTATACCTATCTGTTTCTTTTACCTTAATCTTCCATAAATCGAACTTATAGTTGAATTTAGAGATTTTTTTTTAATTTGTAGCCCTTTTAATCAAATCAACACTGAATGGAATTGGATAGTTAAAAGGAAGGATAATGTCATTGAGAGGTTTATAATTTATGCAAAATCTTTTCTTACCTCTCTCTTTTTCAGCTCACTTATTTACCAGAAATGCTAGACAAGAGAATGGACTTTTACTAGGTTGAATGAAATGACCTTCGATTAATTCATTTAGGTATTCGTCTGTTTCTTTAAATTTTGTTGGGCTCATCAGGTAGGCTGGTTCATGAGGAATGACTGATTGACATTCTAGCTGATTTGTATTTCACATTCTTCATGATCCTGGGACTAGAACTGGAGAGGATTCATACTGCAGCAATCTGTTTCAAACCTGTGTCTAATTTCATCAAACATTTCTACAAATGATTCTATTAGTTCCTTTACCGATTCTTTTTTCTCTTTCTTCCCACCATTTTCAAACTTATGATTAACAATTTTAAGAGTTGGGATGTCTATTTGGCCATCTTCATGTCTGAGAGAAATTTTATGTTTCCAAAACTGAAGAGGCCCATACTTGGTGAGAAACAAATATCCTAACAAAACATCATCCTCTAAATCATTATATTCAATAAAATATGTGAAACATTTTCCCCATTATTTCAATGTGGACATCTTGTGCATACCTACCCATGTGTATATGTTCTCCATTAATGGCATAGCTATGAGGGATATCATGTCGTGGTTTCCAAAAATCTGGAGGGGTAGCATTTGTTTTTGCTAAAGACCTAGACGATCCTGTGTCTACAAAAGAATGCATTGGAATTTTCTTGAATCCTGGGAAACAAAAATTTATCCTGATATAATTCCCATTGTTGGCTAATAATAAAGAACACGATTTATCTCTAGTTTTTTGAATGATACTGTTGCTACTGCTACTTGCTTTTTCCAATTCTTCCTACAGTTCTTGTTCTAATCTTTCTGAGTGTGGTTGATATGCTTTGAACAGTATGTCCTTGACTTCTTCCATAGTGGCAAAAAGATTTCTTACTTCCTTCTGCTGAGTTTTGAGTAATTGTTTAAGATCAACGACATCATTAAGGAGAAGATCAAACTTTTTAAATATAGCAATAACATTTTCATCATTACTGGTCTTATGGTTAGAAGAAATTTTAGAAGAAGATGGTTTAGAATTTTGCTAGGGTGGAATTCTATAGCCATGATCAAATTCCTTAGGAGAATTCTTCTTGGGTCATTTATGTTGCTTCAGCTGTTTTTTAAGCTCCTCTTGATCAACTTCCAATTTTTTGAGCTTAGCTAAATGCCGTCGAACAACATTTTTTCTCTCTTCTTTAGTTCTTGTTATTTTGTAGGGATCCTTGGATTTTTCAATCTGAATCTTTAATTGGACATCCTTTAAGGTGTCCTTAAGAAGAGTAACTAAATAATCCTCTTCATCATCTAAAGATTGTTCTAATTCTAATTCTGATGGGATTTGTCTCTTTTGTTTATCTATTATATCCTTTACATCCTTATATTTCATCATAAACCTTTATTAGGAACAACTTCAATGAGTTCATACAAATCATCCATATTAGGGAAAATATTACTGCTATCTATTATTTCCCAATCCTGATTCTCAAATTCAAATAAAGCATAAATCTTTGTGTCAGGATTTAGTTTTTTAGGATAGTTTGTGGCATAGTGAGGACCCTTACAAATAAAACACTTGACTCCTCTTGGGGCTTGCTTGTTTCTTTTTCTAAGCAAGTATGGTGGAGGTTGCCTGGAGAATTTCTTTCTTTTATAAGGAACAACCTTGTATCTTTTCTTGCCATTCTTACTAGGCTTGGTTGTTTTGAAAGTAAATTACCCTTCATAGCTCTTTTTGGAGCACTTCTTACATCTGCATTTGTGTCCACAACTTTTCCTCTTAAACTATTTAAGCCATGTGAAATCATTCAATTGATTGACAAGTGGAAGATCACAAAATTCCTTGAGATAACAAGTGTAGTTGTATTCATCTTTATTGGCTTGTAATGCTCCTAGCAAATATTGCTTCTCAAGTTTGTAGTCAATAAATTTCTTTAATTCAACAAATGTAGATTTTTCAACTGATGTGTGCTCTTTCCTAATTATATAATCTTCTGCCCATCTTCCCAAACCACAGGGTAGAGAATTGAGATAATATTGCTTTGTGGTTAGATCATGTAGTTTATCAGCAACAATCATGTATTTCTCAAATACCAAATTATATGCATGAAATTTGGCCAAATTCTTAAGTTTCATTGTTTGGAAAATCTTATTGGCTTCTATGATTTGATTAGCAGTATCCCCATAGAAAAGATCAATGAGCAGAACTCTAAATTCCTCAAATCCAACAGTAAATATATCATTTTTTCCCATATCCTTTTGTTTGACGTAATCATGTTTATCGTCAAGGAGGGTCCTTTGACCAACATTTGGTAGATTGTTCCACCAATTTCTAAGTTTTGCAGAGAGCAATCTAACAACATACAAAACTTTTGTTGGCTCAGTCCATGATCCACTCCTGTCAAACATATTTTCTAAAGTATTTGCCTAGGTACAGATAGTGTCATGGGGATCCACAATCTTATCAATGTTTAGGATGTATCCTGTTGAAGCAAATGGTCTCATTTGCTCTGGTTTAGAATTTGCAGTGAAAGCATCTTTCATTTCAATGCCCATCTCTATGTAAATTTCTTAGTGGATTCCCAAGGTTCAGTTTCTTGCAAGTGAGAATAATTGGAAAAATCTAAATCTAATTATTAAATCCATTATCTACAGTTAGTACAGAAATTTGAGATTCATCAGAATCACTAGCAGACAACTCAAAAGTATTTACATCAGAGGTTTCTTCTTCTGACTCTTTGTTAGCAAAACTAGGCTCATCCATATATATAGGTTTTGCTTGTTCTTCTTGTACATTCAATTTGTGTAACGAGTCACTTATCACACCCTTTTCTTCTTTATTGGCTAAGCTATGTTCTTTGACTTTGGGCATTATCACATGTGCAGAGGGCTTATGAGTTGTCCTGGATGATGATTCAACTATCTACTCTTTTTCATCTTTTCTTGTACTTGTTCTCCTCTGAACAATTATATTTTTTTGTTTAAGAGCTGGTTTTCTTGAGCCTTTCCTTTCTTTTCCTTATCTTCTTCTGGAGACCTATCACGGCTAGTTTGTGATTTTCTAATTTTTGTAGTAATTGTAAATAATGGATTTGATGAATTAGATTTAGAATTTTGCAGTTATTCTCACTTGCAAGAAACTGTACCTTGGGAATCCACTAAGAAACTTGAAGAGATGGACATTGAAATGAAAGATGCTCTCACTGAAATTCTAAACCAGAGCAAATGGGACCATTTGCTTCAACGGGATACATCATAAACATTGATAAGATTGTGGATCCCTATGACACTATTTGCATCTGTGTAGATACTTTAGAAAATATGTTTGACAGGTGTGGATCATGGACTGAGCCAACAAAATTTTTGTGTGTTGTTAAATTGTTCTCTGGAAAACTTAGAAACTGGTGGAATAATCTACTAGATGTTGGTCAAAGGACCCCCCTTGACGATGAACATGATTACGTCAAACAAAAGGATATGGGAAAAAAGATATATTTACTGTTGGATTTGAGGAATTTAGTGTTCTGCTCATTGATCTTTTCTGCAGGGATACTACTAATCAAATCACAGAAGCCAAAAAGATTATCCAAACAATGAAACTTAAGAATTTGGCCAAATTTTATGCATATAATTTGGTTTTTGAGAAATACATGATTGTTGTTGATAAACTGCATGATCTAACCACAAAGCAGTATTATCTTAATTCTCTACCTTGTGGTTTGGGAAGATGGGCAAAAGATTATATAATTAGGAAAGAGCACACAATAGTTGAAAAATATACATTTGCTAAATGAAAGAAACTTATTGGCTACAAACTTGAGAAGTAATGTTTCCTAGGAGCATTACAAGCCAATAAAAATGAATACAACTACACTTGTAATCTCAAGGAATTCTGTGATCTTTCACCTGTCAATCAATTGAATGATTTCACAGAACTTAAATAGTTTAAGAGGAAAATTTTTGGACACAAATGCAGATGCAAGAAGTGCTCCAAAAAGAGCTATGAAGGGGAATTTACTTTCAAAAGTGCAAGCCTGGTAAGTATGGCAAGAAAAGATAAAAAGTTGTTCCTTATAAAAGAAAGAAATTTTCTAGGAAACCTCCACCATACTTGCTCAAAAAAAGAAACAAGAAAGCCCCAAGAGGAGTCAAGTGTTTTTTTGTAAGGGTCTTCACTATGCCACAAATTATCCTAAAAAACTAAATCTTGGCACAACGATTTATGCTTTATTTGAATTTGAGAATCGGGATTGGGAAATAGTAGATAGCAGTAATATTTTCCCTAATATGGATGATTTGTATGAACTCATTGAAGTTGTTCCTGATAAAGGTTATATGATGAAATATAAGGATATGAAGGATAGAATAGATAAACAAAAGAGACAAATCCTTGTTAGAATTGTGAAACAAACACAAAACCACGAGGCACAGGATCAAACAACAAACAAAGACACCTTCCACACAAGAGATCTACAAATAATATGTGCAATATTCCTCAACAAGAAAAAGCTACAGAAGTAAGAGACTCTCAAGAAGATATGAAAGCTCAAGATAATTACAATGAGGGTTGAGTGCTTATAAGAGCAAAACCCTAAATGAAAAAGGGATCAAATTATGACAAGTGTCAACATCACACTGGATGAGACATAATGATCTAATTTTAGCTCAACTAATAAAGCATAAAAACACTCCTAAGTTTAGCTTAAGTGCATGAGAATAAATTAGATTAATAATCAATTAAAGATTAATTAATTATTAGTTAATGCATGATAGCTCTAACACCCCCCCTTAAGATGAACTTAGGGAGTAGCTAAAAAATCTAAAAAGAATGCATGATGGGTCCCGACAAACAAGGCCATGTATAGTACCCATGTACAAACATAAGATCTCTATTATGTGGAGAAACAGATAAAGCCTCATGGGAAAAACTCCACTCCAAAAAAAGATGAAAGCCAAGTGAAGGACTGGAGATGCCTCCAAACAAGACAATGTTGTCCCAAAAGATAGGAACAAAGGATGAACAAAAATAACACCACTGAAGCATGAAGAAGCTACAAATGCTGTCAAATAATGATTATTGTAATGTTGAAAATAGGAATCCAAGAGTGTCCATATGGTAAGTGATCCATCTCATCGAAATGCAAGTAACCAGCCACTGATGTACGTTGCATCCGAAAGTGCATAGGAACAAATACTGTATACATAACTCACTCCAACGTACAACCAAAGAAGCATTAGAACCAACAGTAGAAACCCCCCCATAATGCTCAAAAAGGGAGAGGCATGACAAGTACATTGAAACTGAATGCCAGAAAGAAGTGCATTTAGAAGAATCAGGAACATCTTAACGTGCAAACATGAAAGTACCCAGATATAAAGGTTGTGAAAACAAAAGTCACACTCGCATGAGGCTGTTGTCGTTAAAGGGACACTCACTTGAAAAAAGGTATGATTGCAAACAAAGGCAAAATATCAAACCCCCTCATAGCACTTTATAATATAATGCGAGTGCAATAAGGCACAATATGATGTGCAAGAATCCTAATACTACACATCCAAAGTTGAGGCACTTTATTTCAATGCGTTTATAGATAATAAATACATGCAATGTGAGCCCATAAGGTCCAAAAAGGATAACATCTATGAAGAAATATTTTTGGAAAAAACCAAAAATCAAATCTGGAAACCACCTACACCACTGCAAAGAGCTCATAATCAACTTTTCGTTTTCCCATTTTGGACATCCTATGCAAAAGTTATGCTGAAAACACTGCAGGCAACTCCAAAAAAGAAGATATGACTGTAAATAATAGGGACCTGAGAAAAAATCTCCAAAAAATACTTGCACCACTGGAAAGTGCTTTGATACCATGCTAGAATTGTGAAACAAGCACAAAACCATGAGCCACTAGATCAAACAACAAACAAAGACTCATTCCATGCAAGAGATCTACAAACAATATATGCAATATTCCTCAACAAGAAAAAGCTACAAAAGCAAGAGACTCTCAAAAAGATATGAAAGCTCGAGATAATTACGATGAGGGTTGAGTGATTATAAGTGAAAAAACCTAAATGAGAAAGGGATCGGATTATGACAAGTGTCAACATCACATGAGATGAGACATAATAATCTAATATTACCTCAACTAATAAAGCATAAAAACACTCCTAAGTTTAGCTTAAGTGCATGAGAATAAATTAGACTAATAATCAATTAAAGATTAATTAATTATTAGCTAATTCATGATAACTCTATCAATCCCATCTAAATTAGAATCATAAGAGTCTTCAGAAGATGAAGAGGATTATTTAGTCACTCTTCTTAAGGACACCTTAATGGATGTTCAGTTAAAGATTCAAATTGAAAAATCCAAGGATCCTTACAAAATAACAAGAACTAAAAAATAGAGAAAGAATGTTGTTTCACAACATTTAGGTAAGCTCAAAAAATTGGAAGTTGATCAAGAGGAGCTTAAAAAATAGCCGAAGCAACAAAAATGACCCAAGAAGAATTATACTAATGAATTTGATCATGGATATAGAATTCCACACTGGCAAAAGTCTAAACCATCTTCTTCTAAAATTTCTTCTAGCCATAAGACCAGTAATGATGAAGATGTTATTGCTATATATAAAAAGCTTGATCTTCTCCTTAATGATGTCGTTGATCTTAACAGATTACTCAAAACTCAATAGAAGGAAGTAAGAAATCTTTCTGCCACTATGGAATAAGTCAAGGAAATATTGTTCAAAGAAGATCAACCACACTCAGAAAGATCAGAACAAGAACTGCAGGAAGAATCAGAAAGCACAAGTAGCGGCAACAACAATATCATTGAAAAAACCAGAGATAAATCATGTTCTTTATTATTGGACAACAATGGGAACTATATCAGGATAAATTTATGTTTCCCAGGATTCAAGAAAATTCCAATGGATGCTTTTGTAGACACAGGATCATCTAGGTCTTTAGCAAAAACAAATGTTATCCCTCTAGAGTTCTAGAAACCATGACTTGATATCCCTCAAGCTATTCCATTAATGGAGAATAGATACACATGGGTAGGTATACACAAGATGTTCACATTGAAATCATGGGGAAAATGTTTGTCACATATTTTATTGAATATAATGATTTAGAGGATGATGTTCTGTTAGGATATTTGTTTTTCACCAAGTTTGAACCTCTTCCATTTTTGGAAACATTAAATTTCACTCAGACATGAAGATGGCTAGATAAACATCCCAGCGCTTAAAATTGTTAATCATAAGTTTGAAAATGGTGGGAAGAAAGAGAAAAAAGAATCAGTAAAGGAACTAACATAATCGTCTGTAGAAATGTTTGATGAAATCAAACACAAGTTTGAAATAGATTGATGCAATATGAATCTTCTCTAGTTCTAGTCCCAGGATCATGAAGAATGTGAAATACAAATCAGTCATTCCTCATGAACTAGCCTACCTGATGAGCCCAACAAAAGTTAAAGAAATGGACGAATACTTGAATGAATTAATCGAAGGTCATTTCATTCGACGCAGTAAAAGTTAATTCTCTTGTCCAACATTTATGTAAAATAAGTGAGCTGAAAAGGAGAGAGGTAAGAAAATATTTTGCATAAATTATAAACCTCTCAATGATATTATCCTTCCTTTTAACTATCCAATTCCATTTAGTGATGATTTGATTAGAAGGGATGCAAATAATTTTATTTTTTTTCTAAATTCGACTGTAAGTCTGGTTTCTGGCAGATTAAGGTAAAAGAAATAGATAGGTATAAAACTATTTTCTCTGTTCCCCAAGGATTGTATGAATGGAATAACATGTCTTTTGGTCTCAGTACCACACCAACATATTTCCAGCATAGAATGGACCAAGCACTCTGACATTTAAAAGACTTTTGTGCAATCTATATAGACAATATCCTTGTATTTTCTAACTCAGAGTCTGACCACTTGCAACACCTAGAGGAGTTATATGCAGCCATCCGAAAAAATGAAACTTGGTTATTAGCAAAGAAAATGTTTGTTGGTAAGAGTCAGATTGATTTCCTAGGACTTCATTTAAACCAAGGACAAATTCAGTTGTAGCCTCATATTCTCCAAAGAATTCAAGAATTCCTTGATATTCTACAAGACAAAAAGAAAATCCAAATATTTCTAGGTTGGCTTGATTATGTCTCCCCTTTCTATAAAGGACTTGTAGAAGATAGAAAAGCAATCCAGTAACATTTAAAGGAGAACAAAGAGGGATGGTCTCTTAAGGCAATTGGAGCAGTTTAGAGGATTAAATCTAAATGCCAACATCTGCCTTCCTTACTGATTCCAACTCAAGATTTGCCTCTAATCTTATATACTGATGCTTCTGACACTACTTGGTCGGTTGTGCTAATATAGGAGGAAGGAGATGGCAAAATGAGGGTGATCCCACAAAGCTGGTTTACAATTTCTGAGAGGAACTGATTTTTGTTGAAATCACATATTTTTAGAAGATATAATGATTTAAGCCTTAAAAAGTTCCATTTTAAGGATTCCAATTGAAGAGGGTTTGATCTAAGGTTGATCAAACCACCTTAGATCAAACCCCCTTGGATAGAACATCGCTAGTTTTAAACCATACCTATAAATGAGTCTCATTTACACCTATCAAAATGCTGATAAAAAATAACTTTTGATTTACCTTTTGGGGGATGAAATGAATTCATTTAAAATTTATTTCAAATGATTATGGTAGTCCTCGAAACGATCTATCCAATGAATATAATTTTATTATGTTTTGGTTTTATTATGTATTTATTTTTTTAGTTTTATTAAACGTAGGTTTTTCATCGAAAATGAAGGTCTCTATTCTGCACATGTGGAAAAATAGCAGATTATCAAAAAAAATTTGAAAAATATGAGTGCACCAGATATTGAAGTCCTTGATCCAACAAAAAAATTAAAATTGAATTTCGATATACACAAAAAAAGTTACGCATTATACGGTCGCGCTATGACTGAATTGTAATTGGTTTGACTTCGAAACTTGATTAAAGAAAAAATATTTAATAAAAAACTATTTAACCAAGTGGAAGCACTATATATCGGAGTTACAAATCTAAGCTCAAAAGAATTAAAATTTTATCCTTTATGGAAAAAAAGTTATGCATTATACGGTGTGCGTCACTTTTTAAAAATGTTGTTTTCTGAAAAAAACCAGTTTTCGTGGGAGATGAAAAAAGAAGTGAAATCTTATTCCAAAAATTTTGAAAAAAATATTTTTAGAATCTATAGACAAAATGTGACGAGACTCTAGTTTGCATCATCTTCAAATTCCTCAAGATATAGCTACTATAGGTGCCCGAATGTGAAGATTTAGTTAAAAATAATAATTTCAGTGTCCAGTTTGGCCAAAAAATTTAAACCACTATTGTGGGATCAACCAGGAGTATCTCTGGATATCGGTCTGGTACTTTCATTGAAACTGAATAAATATATCATATTTTTGAAAAATAAATTATGGCTATCAAAAAGGGGATTGAAAAGTTCAAGATTTTCCTTAAACTAGTCAAGTTCACAGTCATAATTGATATCCAGGCAATGAGAAGTTTGCTTAAGAAGAAGCCCAACAAGGACATAGCATAGGGAAGGATTGCTAGGTGGTACTTTAAATTTTTGGGATATGATTTTGAAATTGAATGGATAAAAGGAGAAAATAATCCATTGGTTGATGCATTAAAAAGAGAGCTTGTAGGATCTATTTATCATGGGATTATCTTCAATGAACCCGATTTTTACAGATCAGATGGAATGCCTATGTTCCATAGAAGGGATGGTGATGGAATTTACACTACCTTACCATATTTGCCTAACCATATTGTTGAATTACTTCTTGAATCGTACTTCCTCAACAAATGGCTTATGGACATAAGGCAAACAATCTGTTATTACCATGGATAAGGAATTATGGACCAAGATGAAGAAAATGAACTCTTAGAACTCCTTGGATTGGATGATGCCCCTGTTAAACATTGGTGCAGTATATATGGAGTTCTCCTTGTCTGTATTAAAGGATTTTTTCTCATGAATTGGTCAAAACACTATAAAATTAATTTACTGGAGAATTTAAAATATGGTTTTATTAGTAGAATAAGTTTTGATCAAGACTCATTTGAAGAATATACTGATTTGGTTGGGGCAAGATTTAACCTAGATCTTGAAGAATTCCTAAAATTGATTCATCCTCGACTTTGGCAAAGAATGCTTGACAACATGGAACTATATCTAACACACTATCCAAGAACTGGATATGACTTTCCTAAGATTGAGTTATATGCTTTAGAATCCAAATGGATGGCCAAAATAAAGATTGAAGATATGGAGATTCATCTCAAACCTACATTATTGGCTAGAAGAATTGAGTTAGACCGAGCCTATTCCCAGGATTGTGTGGTACAATTAAATTATGTTTTTCATGCCCGTTCTCAAGATTGTAATATCATTTTCACTCCACTACCTGACTAATTATTGGATCCTATCCATTTTTTATCCTAGCACATGGGCATGTTTGTGTTGTGATGTCACCCACGTTAAGACATGACAACAAGATGCAACCCTATCATAAAAAAGAAAGATCTCTATAGCCACTTATAGGTGTTAAGTGGGCCCTTCTCATTCACGGGTGTCCAAAACGAGATAATCTTTTCCTCCACTAAGTTAGTGTTCATGACAAACTGCCTAGCAGTTGTCTACTCCTTTGTGTAGTGGGTTGGCTGGACGCGTTTCACTTTTGTATGGATAGATTCCAAAATTACATTGTATAATGCCAAGGTTGCATTACCCACACTCCCCTATAAATGAAGGGCAAGAGGGTCGCCTTAGGCATTAGGAGATTACTAGATTGTAGTCTAGATTTCAAGAGTGTCATAAGTTTCGTAGGTTTTGCATAGTAGATGTATGCTCTCATCCTGCATTGCACACGATCTAGATGATGAAAAATCTATATGCCTATTGTAATGTGAGTTTCCTAAAATAAAAAAGAATATTTTGTAGTGGCCTAACACAAATTGGTAGTCTGGCTTATGAAATGTCGATGATGTAATGTCTTGTTCTTGTTTGATTGTTTGTGTTGAAAATCTTGCAGAATTTTCCTCCTAGAGCCATTAGTATCCTGAAAGGATGTCACAAGAGCTTTCATTCTATTGGAGCAGCTTGATCTGATTTTTTTTATGTTTTAAATTACCACACATCCGTGGTACTCATAAAGAATCAAAGAAATAAATCCATTGGTATGCTTAAACAAATAACCATACAAAGTCAAATTTTGTTTGGATTAGGCACCTAAAAATAAACTATTCCTCAATTTTATGTTTCCATTGAAAAAGTTAAAAAAGTCTAGTCTTTTGGTCCCTTCATATGTAGTGTACTTGTCATAATTTGATTCATTTATTGATTGTGTTCTCATTATTGTTTGAATGTAGTGTCAATCATAATTGAACCTAACATATGTCATTAATACACAAAAATGTGTACAACTATTCATCATCTCATACAAAAGTACAAACAATAGTGGTCAAAATCTACGTGTACATAGGACACTCATTCTAATTTATGGCAAATAAAGAATACATACTAAAATATTATGCTACTAAAATAGAATATTAAGTATTTGTCCTCACATTTAATAGTTTGAATTTATGCAATCTTGTAGCTCTTTTTCCAAACACACAACATTCTTGTTATATCAAATGTATACTTGATAATTAAGAATACACACAAATGTACACAAATATCAATATTAAAACAAAACAATGTTCTTGGACTTTGAGAGTAGTTGTTTATGTGACATGAAATAATAGCATGTTTCATAGAACAAATAAAAGCTACTAGTATGGTATTGTGTTTAATCAATATGAAACATAATGGCTTAATTAGGAGGGGCCCATGAGAAGAAAGGCATGAGTGTACCTTCATCCGTTTTGTGTCTTCTTTTGGAGTATTAAAATTAGAGTGATTTAAGGAGTTCCACATTGAATTCAGAGTAGTGAGACAAGATAACCATGTGCTCACCTTTTTATGCAAGACAACTACCTAACAAAGAGAGGGAAGTCTCCCACATATGACCTTAGTTTCCACCGATTGCATGTACAATCCCATGCCCCCTAATACCTAAATTAGATGGCTCTAGCAATTTTTTTCATAAAATATTATTTAATTTTGAGAAAATTGTATCATACGAAAGGCATTTTTTTGGACAAATAATCAAAAATATATATAAGATTACAATAAAATATATGTCTAGTTTATGATTTTTTTTTCAATAAAATATATTTTCACATTTGAAAGGTAACTTTGAATGCATAATTGCCAAAAAAAAGGCTTAACAAACATATGCGACCATCAAATTTAAACCTCGATTGCTATCTCTAGTCAAGCTCAATATTAGTTGGCTTGTCTTCTTTAAATCAGGCTTATATGTGACAAATGACAGATACCTAGTAACCAACTTTACAATTTGGATGGCTTAGGACCTCCACATTACAAAGATCTTGTCACATCAATAGAAAAAAATCATTCCTATATAAATGTAGCATTGTAGGAGTAGTGCAAATCCTAACATAGCAAAACAATAATGGTGTAAATTCATTATAAAGGAGCAAATTCTTGTTCATATACATAGCGGCCTTGTAGTTGAGTAGTAAGAGTTTCTTTGGTCAAGGATATAAATTTCTTAGTTGAAAAGACCATAAAGGGGAAGACGAGGACATACAACCAAGTATTCTACTTAACTAATGAGCACAACCATCTTATGGTTGATGTAGATGAACTTTGGAGTAGTTAGCTAATGTTTTGATTGTTGGAAAGTAAATAGGTAATTTAGATAAAACTTATTTTTTTAAAACTGGTTATCCTTAGAAAGAAGAATGTGTAAAATGGAGTGGTTTAACTTTTTGATTCTTGGATAGCCTATATATATAGGAAGGCTAGTTAGGCCCATATATGGTTTTCATTTCTTTGTGCTTTTTGGGTCTCTGTTTTAAAGATTGGAAAAACAATGAAGTAATGTTTGTTCTACTCATCACACTTTTGGTCATTCTAATATAAAGAGTGATCTTTTTATCAACAAACAAATTGTGCTCATTTTATCAAAGAAGTGCCAAAGCTTAAACACCATCATATGTGAATGTTACATAAACTAATAAACTAACCATCTATTGTGTTGGTGCTAGCATATACTAGAGAAAACAATAATTTAGAATCAACTACATCCATATATACAATTTGGTATGTGTTATCATTGAAAATAAGAAAAAAATTAATTAGGAGAATAAGATAATTGAATAAATTATTCAAATTTAATCAAGGGAACTTAATTTTTTATTAATATAAAGATATTTAATTTAATGTTCAAATTTTTGAAGATAAAGGACAATAAGTGTCTTAGAATGTGACAAGAAGAATAGTAGGAGTGTTTGTCTAGATAATATTGGGATATTAAATGTTCAAACATTGGGGAAAATAATTTCAAATATTAGTGTCATAATAGTCTTATATAGGAGCAAATTTGCACCCCTCATGCAAATTCCCCTTTTACACATCCTCACCTTAGAAAACTAAATGTGAAGGAAAAATTCCACATCAACAAGTTGCCTTCCTTCCACTTGGCGTCTGTCCTTTGTGTTAGTAGAAAAATATTTGTCGGGGACTCTTGTGCGGTGCGCAGACGTTTGTGTGATGTGCTTACGTCCTTGATGGATTCCTACGTTTGAAGTTGGCTGAGGCGTTACACTTTCGATTGGGGCCGATTTGTAACATCCTTCTTCGACCAAATGACCTTGAAAATGGAAGATTCTTCCCTCTTCTCCTTAAAATTCATCCCTTCTTCATTCAACTCAGATCTATTTTCACAATCTCTAAGCATTTTGTCCATCCTTCTTTCACATTCTCAAACATTTTCCACCATTCTCTTCACTCTCAAGCAACACTTCAACACTCCATTGTAGCAACAATACTCTGTCAACTCCACAAAGTAAGTGTGAAGCAAGCCATTGCAACACAAGCTTGAGGTCTTGCGAGACCTCCCTTCATCACAGTCGAGGTTGTGGTGACTGTTTCAAGCCTTTTTTTCTCCTCCATTGGTTAGTGATCTCTTGGTGGAGGTGGTAACGTTTCGCTCCTCTCCTTTGTGATTTGGTTGAGTAGCTCTTTATTAATTTGTAGTGTTATTTGAATTTCTTCTTTCTTTACTTCTTTATCGTATATTTCCCTCTTGTTGCTATCTGGCTATCCGTGAAGGTGGAAACACCAAAACGAGGGTCTGACTGAGGCAGACCCCTACACAGTCCCAACAATTTTCCCCTCTTTCTTGCACGCAGGTGGACGTGCTTTTGGAACTAGCTGGTGAATTGGCACCTTGGTGAGATTATCTTTGTTATTTTAGGTCTCATACATTTACTTTATCATCTCTATTTGTACTTGTCATATTTCATAGTTCTATTTTGTTCATTTAGGAGTATTTAGCTAGGTCGTCAACTCGATTTCTAGTGGTTCATATTGCCTTCTTTGTCGTTTGGCCATACATACAACAATGCACTTGTGAGACACTAGTGTGCCGCACTGTTGTCCCAGAACTACGCTTACGTCCTCAAACAAAGAGCTGTTTGAAGTGCAATATTGAATCCAAAAACCAGCTCACCTAGCCCAGACTTAGATTTTGGGTCTAAAGAGTGGTAGAAGGCCCTTATAGTCCTCATCATTCTCGTCCCTTGTTTCGTGACATCCCTTTAGAGTGAGGTAAGTTAGGGCAGCCTACCGCTCTCGACTCTCTGTGACCTAGGGCCTTGATGTGGTTGGTCCCCCTCTCTTACAAGTCTATCATGGTTATTGGTCAAAAGTCCTATTTTAGATACCTTTTTATGCCAGGGCATATTGCAAGCATAGGATTTGATGATGTGGATTTGAAATCTTATGTTTAAGTAGTGGACTTTCCAAGTAAACTACTATACAAAATTGAGAGTAATTGGACATCATCACATATGATTTTAAGAGATGCAAAGTTAGGGTGCTTAACTATTAGGTCTTCTCCCTTGGTAAGAGATGCATTGTGTCTAGTTTGTGTTGGTGTGTTGGTGATTTTGATTGTGTAAGGAGTTGATTTGCCAAAGATAGTAGTAAATGCATTTATAAATAGTTATTGCAAGAGTTTTAAGGCAAAATACTATGTGCATTATTTGAGTTCTAGTTATGTTTAGTTTGTATTCTTATTGTAATTTGTAAGCCAGAAAAAGTAGAAAAACTCTAAAAAATATCTAGAATCCCCTAAAATACTTCTACTTTGAAATATCATTTTAAAAACTCTTGTTAAATAGTAATTGGGTTGTGAAGTATACATAATGAATAGTAGACATTTTTAGTGACAGTTGGTTGAGATGATTATCAAGAAACTAAATAATTTTTGTAAGGTTTAATACCATTTGACATAGGAAAATCATATATAGTGTACAATAGACTAATACATCTTTGAAAAAAAAAAAACAAAATGACTAATAATTGGATCAAGCATTCCAAAGCGCAAAGAAATATTTCATTTTCAATGTAGTTGTTCTAGGATAATTAGTTGAAACTTTTTCTATATTTTAAAAATATATAAGAAACTCTAGTACAATTGATATAGATATGTAGATTAATATGACTTATGAGAATGAACAAAAAAAATTGTGAATTTTTAGAGATGTTGAAGAGAGAAGTTAAAAGGATTCAAACCCTTGATGAATAGTCTAGAGGGGTTGTACTTTAGAAATGAGGGAGGAAAGATGAACTCTATTGATTTAAACTTGCCATTGTTATAGCACTTTGTGGGAGATTCATTAGATGGATGTGAAGGTTTTTTATTTTCCTTAGCTTACAAATTATGTCTCATATATTCATTTGCACTAAACAAATGTCCTCTTAGGAATGGGGACCAAATCACAAGTATCACTATTACATAAACAACAATATATGACTAAATAAACTACTAAAATTTGTATATAAATGACTAACTTTAGTCACATGACTATTAGTGGTTTATTTGTAGTCATTTATAACACCACTAAATTTATTACTAAACAATTTTAGTCATTTATTTTGGCATTCATTTTAGTCATTAATTTGGTCATTGATTTGGTCATTAATTTAGTCATTTATTTTGTCATATATTTAGTCATTAATTTAGTCATATATTTAGTCATATATTTAGTCATTGATTGTTGTTAACTGGTCATTTATTTAGTCATGGTAGTCATTACTTTAGTCATATATTTAGTCATTAATTTAGTCATATATTTAGTCATTATTTTAGTCATATATTTAGTCATTAATTTAGTCATATATTTAGTCATTACTTTAGTCATTAATTTAGTCATTACTTTAGTCATATATTTAGACATTTTTATTTATTGGTTTCCATTAATTGGTAGTAAATATAGTCATGAAATGAATAATTTATTAAATACCATAAATTTTATAATGCAAAACTAACATAATATTAAACTTGAACTAAAACATAAAAGCAAATAAAAATATTACATATACGAACAAGCTACAACATGCTAGAATTGAAAGATTGATTCAACATCATCATGATAAATAAAGGTAATCTGCAATAAAAAATTTAATTCAAATATATATATATATATCAAGTTACAAGATGTCAAAGCTGTCTAAGAGTATATATGTAAATAGAATGAAAAATGTCAAAGTTGTCTAAGAGTTTCCAACTCTTTCAAATACACCATGATAATTAAGATCCCTGAACAACACATTCAAAATACTACATAAAGTAGTGAGCCAAGATGTCTAATTACATTAACTAGTACATGATAAACATGTTCAACTATGCCATTTTTTGCAAATATTTTAGTGGCCACCATGTGAAGGTTCCCTCTTTCTCTTTCAGATGAACAACTCCATCTATTTTGTCTTCATAAATAAGGAGTATGTTACTTGTGACCTTTAAAATGTTTACATTTGCATCTCCTGTTACTTTCAAGTTGACTCCATGTACAATAGATAGGGAGTGAATCTGCCCAATGCCCACAACATCACCATTAAACAAATCACACACCCTAACTTTATCCCCTTCTTTGAGTTTATCAATACATTTCTGCAAAAAAAAATAAAAATAACACATTATATTAGACAGGTAATGATTACCCTTGTTTGCATAATAAAATAACCATTACTTACTTAAATAGTACTTGCATGTGTGTGTTAAAATAATTGCAAAAGGAATTTTTTTAAAATAATTGCAATGATCAATATAATTTACTAAAAAATCAACACTCATAGTAGTGCTTACAATGTTACTATTAGCTTCATGTTAATCAGATACAAAGGCCTCAAATATAAACACTACATTACCATGCATGCATACCAGACACATAAGGTTATGACAACACTATTACACATAAAAAGGTAGCTAATGCACCAAAAAAAAGAATGCAATATGAGAGTATTACTACTACAACTGCAAGGTGAAGGTGAAATACATTGGGATGTACAATAAACAATGACATTAAAGCTCTAAAACATAACCCTGTCAATGATGACATATAAAAGAAGAATAAAAAACAAAATGTATGAAGGCAACATGTGACAACCATTAAGAGTAGTTGTTGAGGAAACAATGCAGTCTTTCTCTATGGATTTCATAGCAATAGTAAAGGACTAACAAATAAGGTTGGTTGTAGAGGTCACATAAATAATAGAAAACGAGCCTTTCACTATTAGAAAATAGTGTAAGAGTACGAAAAAAGAAGTAAGGAATGATGTCCAATGAACAAGTAGTAGTAGCAATGAGTTTCATGGCTGTAGCAGTGAGTTTAGTGCAAGGGCAACGAGTTTTATGGTTGTAACAACAAGTTTAATGGATCGAGCAACAAATATCAGTACTAAACAACAAGAAGACATTAAGAGAAAACAATAAGAATATCAAAAGATACTTGTTTTTAATAACAACAACCATAATGAAGAGTTAACAACAGATCCGTGAAGGAAAGAACAACATTTATCATCCAATGAAAGAAGCAGCACACCAAGTTCAAGATGTTGACAAGGTCAATTACAATGCCCTAAAACATAGTCAAGCATCATAAAGTATTGAAGTGCCAACAATCCCCATTGAAAAGTGACAAAGTAGGTACAATGATTGTTCTATAGGTTACATTCAATGTTTTAGTTGTCTATTCACTATTTTATAAGCTTGTTCACTATTTGGGATCATAACAATCATTAATACATGAACGGTTTCAAAATCAAGGAAAAGTAACGTTTCATAGCACTCACCTCAAGTTCAGCACTAGTAGTACTATCAATATCATGTATATACTCCTCGAATTCAGCATAATCACTGTCAACATTGTCTTGAAGTTGTGTAGCTTTGCCGAGAGCTCTATTGACAGAGTCTTTTTCTTTTTTTTTGCTTTCATATAATTACCCTGCATGTGGTTTAATCATCATGCAAAGTTAATATAAGCCAAGTAAAGAATGCAAAAGCTATAAATTTTTGTCCACAACAACTATTATATTATCTCAACTTCAACACAACTATGATTGACATCAAGGCATTGTTGTTTTCGTGCTGCTTTGATAAAATTGCTCTGCATGTAGTTTAACCATCAAGCAAAAAAATATATCCCGATGAGTAATTCATGTAAAAAATAGTCAAGAGAGCCTTTCCAAGCATAAAAGTCACAATAGGTGGAATGGGTGAAAAGTCATTTTTGTAGACTCACAAACCCTCAACTTTGTCTTTACAGACCCGTTTCAACAATTTGACTACAAAATGCACAAAATTCTTCAAGAATCCACCAAATCATAAACAAATTGAAGTTAACTCACCCAACCACCTAATTCAATGCAAAAGAGAACAAGGAAACCTTGTATGAGCAAGTATAGAAGCTTGGAACTGTAAATAATCAGAAATTTCTAAGAAAAGAACAAAATTTCAAGAGTTTTATTATTGCTTTATGATCCATAGCAGAAAAGAACAGAATTCTATGAGACCACATTTCTTTGAGGCATTTTTTCAAGTAGTTCACTGCCTTGTCTATGCTACCACATTTTTCATACATTTCTACCAAAGCATTTTGTCAAATAGTTCACTACCTTGTTGCTATGGCTAAAAACCTAAAACAAGTGCTTTCAAACAAGCTATGGATGCTTGGAAAAAATCTATCAAAATCATAATAGTAAGCAATAGCATAGAAAAAGCGGTGAACTCTTTGAAAAAATGCCTCAAAGAAATGAGGTCTCATAGTGATGGAATGCCATGACAATCAAATTTATTTTGATTGTCATGGCATTCCATCACCATGAGACCTCATTTCTTTTAGGCATTTTTTCAAAGAGTTCACTGCCTTGTCTATGCTAACACATTTTTCATACATGTCTATCAAATCATTTTATCAAATAGTTCATTGCCTTGTTGCTATGGCTGAAAGCCTAAAACAGGTGCATTTGAACAAGCTATGTGTTGAGACCAGGAATTCTCTAAATATTTTATCAAATCCTACTACCCAAACACTTGCTCTATGGATAAAGCAGAAGAATACAAGGAAGCCTCGAATTTTGGATGTTGTACAGGAATTGAGAGGGTCAGCTATGGTTAAAACAATAAGAGACACAACTCCTACAGAAGCTGCCACTATGACTATGCATTCTGCAATGTTCACCAAGGATATAATAGAAAACATGGAAAAGAAGATTATTGAATATGAGAAAAGATTGAAATTATCAAATGATGAGGTGAACAAATTGTTTATTGAAAATGTAAAGCTAAAGCAACAATTGCAGCAAGCCACCAGAGTGAGAAGAGATGAAGTAATTGTCTATCACCCACTTGTCCAAGCAGAGGATCCACAGATACAACAAATGGAAAATGAAATTGATAAATTGAAGAAGCATAACATGGAGGATTTCCAGCATCATGTCATAGAGGCTCCAATTTTTCTTCTTATGTACAGACTGTCAATAAAAAGATAACGTTTTCTCTGTGTTTTCTCTGTTCTCTCCAGATTTTCTTCTTTTGTACAGACTATACAGGCTCATAAATGTTTTGAATTCCATTATTTAGTGTAGTATATTGTGTTATCTTTAAAATGAACTCAGATGACTGATCACCAAACAATCTTCAAAGATAAAGCACTTTAACTCTTCAATTTTTCCACATTTGCTTAAGCCTGCCCTAGTAGCACTCCTAACCTGGTTTTAGGCACTTTTCTCAATATCTTCCCAAAAAACTTACCAAAAAATGGATGATTCAGACACCCATTACAGAGTTACAAAACATATCTTAGCCCCCCATATGACTCCTTTGGAACAAATTTGAGAAAACTGACTTTTCCACCAATTTAGGCCTCCAAATAGGTCAAATTTACAAAGGAACCCCTCCAAGAATTCAACCCCAAACCAAAAAAACTTGAAATAGTGTTGATTTATGCTTCAAAATAAAGGATTCACTAGGTCTTAGGAACCCCAAAACTTAATTTGATCCCCTATTTAAAAAGCCTTTGTGTAGCCTAAGAACTTAGGGTTTTAAAGCACCCTTATTGAAAATGCATATTGCCAACCCCTCCAAGCGACACCAACTGCTCAGAAACTTTAAGTTAGACCCCCTCAAGCTTTAGAAACTCTCACATTCCCTTTGGAAATGTTTCACCACCACTCTACAGGTCTGCACCCTCCTTTTCACCATGAAAACACCCTTTTAAGACCTTGGGGTTACACTCCAACTTACATTCCCTTTACTCAAACCAAAAGAAAACCTATCCTAACACTTTATTATGCCATTCCATTTAGACACAGGTGAAAAAAGTAGATGGAATGGCAATTTACATCATTAAGTTCCCAAATAGAGCCTTTGTTGCCCTCACACAGGCAGTTCCAGAAAACTAAGGAGATCTTTTACAAAAAATGGAGTTGGACTCTCAAAAGGAGTTCATTTTAAAGATAACAAAATATTCTACACTAAATAATGTAATTCAAAACATTTATGAGCCTGTACAGTTCGTACAGAAGAAGAAAATCTAGAGAAAATAGAGAAAACATAGAGAAATCGAGGGAATCAGTCTTGTTTACCTTGTTCATGGGCCAAAGGTGTATTAAGGCATTGGCACCTCCTTATGGTTTAAAAACCTGCACTTCTGAGACCTAACAGATCATTCATGATCTCATAGTTATTTTGTCATAAAACTCATAGCACAACATTTAAGACAGTCACAATGGATTTCAATGAAACAAAAGGCAAAATTTCATAGATTCACTATTCTATATATGATCGTAATACTTCACCTGGAGATCACGAGATTAATTTTATAAAGGCATGTTGTGGAAAACATTTATGAAATTTACAGACATCTTTAGAATACAATATAAAGATGATATAGTTGATAATCAAAATATTGAGGGATAGCCTCTCTCCTGATCTGAACTCGTGGAATTATGGTCATTCCATGCACAAACTATAGGCTTAATAGAGGTATTGAAATGTGAAACTTTGTCAGTGAGACATTTTAAGCAACTCATTATATGTTGGTACTCTTCATTTGAGTTGACATGATTTGGAGAGGCTCTCACTGGGTGTTCAACAGATCACTATGAAATCTCTGTTGATGAACTAGATTTCCTCATGATACTAGCATTAGATTTAGTACGATCTAGTGCTACCATATAATTGACAACATCTTCTACACTTGCTTCACTATTATTGTTTTCCACCTAAAATACAATGTCAATTTCGACATATAGTTAGTTCAATAAAAATTTGAAATAAATAACACAATGTAAATTGAACCAAAAATCGATACACTTACTCCACATTTGTCCATTTTGGCCTACAACCTACCTTGGCCAAATGTATATTTAGTCCTCACATTATCTCTTGCTCTCTTGCCTTTGTTACTCTTTGTCAAATATTCTTTAGATCACATCCTTTCTTTCAATGCCTCCCACTCTTTGGGAGATAGAGTGTTGTCAAACATCTCTTTTCCCTCCATGATTGTTTTTCTGCAATTGTATCTAAAAGTGTTCATCAGAAGTCTCATCTTGTTCTTGTAATATTTTCTAGATATTTTTCCACCAACAGTGTCAAAGGCATTTTCCATTTTTTGTATAACATATTCCACATTTCGTGGATCTTGCTCTGCAAAATTTGAATTGCAGACATCCAAATGGGCCCTACATCTTACGTCCAACTCGGAGGCCCACCTTGCAGTATTTTTCCCAATGGGTTCGCCATCTCTTGATACCTCAACCAAGAATGGCTTCTTCCCTTCTAATATTCTTTCTTTTGTGTTCCTCTCTGTATATTTGTATAAATCTTTACTCAATCTTTGTCTTTTAAGAAAAGCAGGCACATCTTTTGTTTCACCACTACAAATATTTTTGGCTAATCCACTAATTCCTTCAAAAGTTGTAGATGTGACAGGTGCACTCTTAGGCACATTAGATGCAAGCGGACTCTCTTCATGACTTTGATTAACCAGAACTTCATGCTCCTTGGCCACATCACGTGTGGCATGAGTAGGTAGATCAATAGCGGTCTCCGCAGATTTCACTTCATCACAACTATTTTTTCCACCAACTTCATTTGTTGAATCAAGAAAGTGTTGGCTTCTACGAGCTGGCATCATTGTACCTTTACTTTCTTTTTGTTTTTTCTCTGCATTTTCTCTGCTCTATTTTTCTTGCTTGTAAAACAAAAAAAATATATCATATCATGTCTTATATACATAAATATCTTGCCTATAAAATTTTATTAAACAATATTAAACAAATAATTTACTACTTAGTGGATTTACAACTTTCCTGTTTGGAAAACCAATACGTTATAAATATTCATTATTCTTGGCCCCACGTTCTTCACGAAAGCACTCATAATCTGTCACAGGAATTTCAACATTGTGATCACTATCATCTAATTTGCGCCTTCCATTCTTTTTCTTCATTTCCTGATGTCCAAAAAATCAATAATGTATAAACTAGAAACTTGATACAAAGATAATTAACCGTAACAAAAATTGCATAAATACAAGTTTATGAGGTCTTAGTTTTAATGAACATTCACTAAAACACGTACGAAGTCTAAATCACTGCAAGCAACAACAGTCATTAGATGTTGTTGGTATTTCAATCAATGGATATTAAATAATGGTGCCCTGCAAAAATGCCAGTTGCATAAAAAACTTGGCAATGTATTTGAATCAATCCATCAAATCTTTAGCAATAATGTTTTCAATCATGGTTCAATAAAAAAATCTGTATTACCAAATTTTAACTGGACATGAACTTGTAGCATGGCAACCATTTTGTACAACTAAACCAATGCTTTGCTTAGGTGATAGCACCATCACTATGAAATGTCTATGGTATTTGGTGATTCTTACTTTTGTTGTTTTGTTACGTAATAATTTGTTCATAACATCCAAATACATTCATGAAGGGGTAGTTTTCATGAAAAAGAAAAAATATGTTGGAGTAGTCAGTGAGTTACAAGCAAGGAACACCATGATTTCAGGACTAAGTAGTCAACATCAGTGAACTTCAAGAAATATGCAAAACAGTGAAGAACATTTGATCAAAGCAAAAAAAAGTAATGATCTTATAGTATATAAAGATACATATGAGATAGTGATTTCTAGTGCATAAAGTCAGAAGCACAAATGCTGATAAGAGTGATATCACTTTTAAAAAGAATGTGAAGACAACAAAGGATGTGATCAACATGTAATGTGTTGGGACTATAAAATTTTCAAAATTTTATAATAGCTTACATTCGTGAACTCCACAAGGTAGCCACATCTTGAGTGCAAAATTGCTATAATCCTCTTTGCATATCATATCCACCAGTGATCCCATCAGATTTGACCTTTTGACACACCAAAATCCCTTTGATCATCATTGATCAGGAGCCTCTGAATAAATAATCCATATCAGCATGACTATGTCCATGTCTCTCCAACCCATAAGTTATAACCTTTGAATTCAAGCATTTTTGGCATATCGACGAAAGGTCAACATTGTCACATCGATCAACAAACAAGAAGGATACATATTCGGGAAGACAAAGCTTGTTGTTTCACCGACGAAAAGGTTATCGACAAGAACAATACCATTAGAGTGAGATCCTCAAGTCAGCCCGAGCATACATGTCATGTCGATGAACTTTCATCGATAAGATGTTCACTCTGTTTCACTGATAAAGCAAAAAGAAACATGTCGAGGAGACATGTGATGTTAGAGTGAGTTTCAAATGTCTTCCCGATTCCATATGTTACACCGACGAAAGTAATATCAAAGACAGTCAATCTGATTCATCCGAAGGAGGAAGATGATACATCGGGGAGACTTATAACGTCGGATTAACTTTTAGATCTTTCAGCGATACTTATTCTCTTGTCGATGGTAATATGAATGGATCAAAGCTTGTTAGAGTAACACTTGGTGACAGTTCTGATATCTACGTGACTTAATAAATCTCTTTCCGAAGGTGATATGAATCAAAAGATGAACTATTTAACATCGGTAAGAATGATATTTGGTCTCCCCGACCATATAAGGTGTCTAATGAACACTCTGCTTGATTCAAACTCATAGATCGACCAGAGTTTAAATAGTTCTTGCTGATATAATCATTCGGTCTGACAATGGGAAATTCAAAAAATCTGCTACACTTGTGTTCAAAGCTGGACATTAATGGCCACACGAATACACATTGTATAGATAATTCTCTAACTAAAACAAGAATAATTGAGGAGAATTTGTAGGGTTGGCAGCAAAAGGAATGGGAGAACGGACATAAGCCAAAGAATTTTGTTCAGCCTGAGATTTTCAAGTAAGCTTGTGAATTCTTCGCAATTGTATTTTCAATTTTGTCAATTTGAGAAAATAAAATGGAGGTTTCAAGCTCTGGAAAACCAAAAGGTAGAAAAAGCAGGGTGAGGGTAGTCATCCTAGAAAAAAGCAAAAGATTGAGACTAGGGATGAATCAGAAACAACTGAAAGGAAATTGAATCAAGATCTTATTGAGAAATCACCTGGCTCGGGACCTAAAGCCAGACGTTCTGCACAACTTAGGGCAGATGTGGATAAATATGAGGACAAATCCAAACACATAGGGTATGTGTGGACTTCAATTCGGGGATATGAACTATTTATGTTTCACTATCGTCAGAGGGATAGGTTCTAGCCAGTATGCAATCCCTGGAAATTCAACCTGGGAAAATTGGTTGTCCCAAACATATTTGTGGATGTGGAATTAATAAAACTCTTAGCTTCCCATTACAATCCAACACTCAAAGCTATCTACAATTCATTAGGTAAACCTATCATACATGAGTCAAAAGCTGCAATTTGTGAAGTTTTTAACCTAGAAGGCACATGTGACGAAGCTATTATGCATGAGAATTTGGAGAATGGATACCACCTATAGGGAGAGGAGATTACCGTTGCATAGACCTAAAAGGGATGGAAATCTAGTTCCACTGGATGACAATGACGGGCCTCCATTTCATGTAGACTCATTTGAGCCCTATGTGAAATATACATACTTATCAGTTTGCCAGGTGTTAGGAATGGAAGCTCCTAAGCTTATGTCAATTGTACCAATGATAATTGTAGTTGATGTTCAGTATCACAATGCCAGACCCTTTGATTATGTTGCATACATCTTCAAAGGAATTGATTCAGGGCTAATGGCAATAAATAATGGATCCTCTATTTTACATTTCAAGCAATACTATGTTTTTATGCATATAATATTGTATTATGGACAAGAATTGGGAATGTGGCCAAAAGAGCTAAGGATTATATAGTTTGATAGGGAGGGTAAATTGTTACCAATTCAGTTATGGACTGCTATTTGGGATAGCAGGTTTTCCAATTCAAGTTTTGTGCATTTTGAAGAATACTTTGTTAAACCATTGTACAGATTCTTTAATCATCCTTGTGACTATGCATTTTCTGAAGAGATTAAGAGGTTCCTCAGACCCAAAGATTTCAATGGACCTATTGGCCACAACTGGGGAGATTGGTATTGTTTTGAAGATGCTACTATGATTAGAGTGTATGGTTTTGAAGATACACCATTCATCTTGCCTAAAATAGTTACTGATAGAATTGCCTACTTGGAAATTGTTAGGCAAATGGATTTCTCAAGTGTAATGAATTTAAGTTCCTTAGGAAAACATGCATTCATGCCAAACACTTTGTGCTTTGGAGATTTCACTATATTGTCGAAGGAAGGGTATGGTTTGATTGTGGATAAGTTATTGCATTTTAATTTGAAGAAAGCTCCACCACAAAAAGGGTTTGATCTGGAGGGATACATTGACTTTGCTAAGAAAAAGATGAACTTAGGTGGGTATAATCATATAACTTATCAATATGATGATTTGATTAGAAATTTGGATTTCAATGAAGTTGAGAGGGTTCTTGATGAATATAACAAGGGAGTAGAACAAAAAATAAAAGAGATACAAGATGTGGAGTTGTTATATTCTGGCGAGGAGTCACCTAGTGATGAGGGGTCTCAAGGTCCAACTGATAAAATCTCCAGATTGAAAACTAAGGATTATAAGCTTCCTCTTAGAGAACCAGAAATTGAAGAGGGTTTGAATACAAACATGAGGCAAATGGCTTATAGATCCTTTGTAGCAGATGATGAGTTTGTGAAATCTCGAGAATTTAGAGCCTTCTTGTACAATCAGAAGGGAAAATGAATAAGAGAATTTGTTGAAAATGTAACACCAATAATGAGGATTATTATTGAATAATTTGAAGCTAAGTGTGGAAAAGGAAATGAAAGATATGACCCTAAAGAGACGGAGAAAATTGTTAGAATATTCAGGTGTCATGATTTTCCCAGGATTGGATCTAAACTATGCCCTTGTTTTTGATAGTTTCTTGAAGGATAACAATGCTACACATAAGATTAGCCTTGAAGGAGTGACAAAAGTGTATACATGATCAAAGTATAACCCTGGTGAAGGTTCCCTTATGATCTGGGCCTTGTATCCACCACATAAGAAGTCTATTATTATTGACACTAAAAAGGCTTTTGGACATGTCCTGACACTTAAAGTTGGAGAAGTTGATCCTGTGGCTACAATTGAGATTGGCATCAATGTTTCCAAGCTAAATAAAGCCCAGATCCAAACATTGATCAAAGAAAAGGAAATGCATAAAATAAACAATGAAAGGATACTTAGGGAAAATGATCGCTTGAAGGAAATGATTGAAAACACATTGAAAGGATCCACTAGGTTGTTGACTGAAGGAGAAAGCTCTCAAACAAAGGACAAGTGGGAAGGATCAGATGTATATTCTCAAGGCAAATTTGATACAGTTTTTGCAATGATTAGAAAAAGACAGGCTAACTTGATGGTTTGGTTGAGAAAACTCTGGGGAACTCACTCAAACAATTATGTTGCAGAGAAGGAGCATAAAAGAATTAGTGACAGAATCCAAGAGAAATTTCAAGCAATATAGAAGAGAGATACTCTTGATAATCAAGCTATCACTACTACTAAGGAAATCATAAGAAAGCATAGAGATTACTCCGAGGAACTTCAAGGAGATGCAAAAGGATTAATTGATGCCACAAATGAAGGAACACCAACATTGTTTGAAAATGATGGAAAAACAAAACAAAAGACTAAATGGATTGAAGAATGTTAGTTGATACTACAAAAGACTTTGGAAGTGGCTACAGGTAAAGACTCGACATTGGATGAAGCATGCGAGCAGAATGAGAAAATGGTGAACACGAAGATAGTAGTCAATAATGCATTAGGAGATGATGATACTCACAAAAGATGAGATTATCTGGACCATATGTCAAAAGTTCATTTATGGCTAACGAGAGCCTAATTATTTATGTTTAATTATTATTAGTTGTTGTTATTATCAAAAGATATTTCATGAAGGGGTGCGTACCTTCAAAGTTTTGATATATATAAATCTGTTACATAGTGACAAAAGGGATAGATAGACAATAAAAAACTTCTATGATGTTTACATTTCAAAAGACTATGTTGCAAGTATGATTTGAGGAGATCAATGAAAGAAATTTGAGTCTATGGCTTCATATTGGTATCAATTGTTTGTTAAATATATTCAGTTATATGGTTGTCTCCAAAATAATATTTCCTTATTATTTAAGTTGATATATCAAGGATATTTTTGATTTATCAAAACACATTTTTTGTTCTTGTGTGATGTGATTAATTGGCTTCTTTTAGAGAATTAAAACCCTTTTAATCTGTTATAGTAATTTGGAAGTGTTAAAGTAGTTCACAAGGCAATGGTATACAATAATATTACAAAATAGGGCTAAAGATAATGCCATATGTAGGGAAGACAATTCTATTTTAGTAAAAAAGTGTAAAATAAAACATAGAAACAATGTTTAACAATGCTTCAATGATGGATTTTATAAATGATGCTAGAACAATGACAGTGATAAAGAACATATATAAAAGTAGTAAATAGTCCAGAGGAGTTGTCAAGAAATGATCATTGTCAAAGTAAAGCAATGACGGTATACATATTCATATTGCATTCATATATGAAAACATATTCATATTGCATCCTCATTTTTATATGAATACATATCCATATTGCATTCATATAGAAAATTTGTTCAACATTAAAGCTTTGAAACAGGTATTAGTCTGAAGGTTTGTGTCCTTAAAACATAAAACGGTCTTAAAACAACATAAAAGTCTTACATAAAAGGTCATAAAATGGGGCTCATCAATAATCATCTGCATTTCCAGCAAGATCAAAATCCTGATCACTTGTGTCTGCATCTACTTGATTTTATTCCTCATCCTCATTTGTGACATGCAATACATTATCTCTCTCAATTTCTTCATTGGTAATCAAAATCTCTTCTTCAAATAGTCCTTCATTATCTTCATCCACTTCTTTGAATGTTTCTTGTAAATTAACATATTTCCCATCAGGCATTACATCAACAACTTCCATGAATTTTCGTCTCGAACGAGACTTTGTTTGAATGACATATGACCAACCTGGGCTTCTTACATCATCAATTAGAAATGATTGGTTAATTTGAAGAGGGGAAACATACGGTTCATCTGTCTCTGATAAAAATTGTCGTGTATTTTCACATACAAATCCATACTCATCAAATTATACTCTGGATGGTCAGATCCACTTACATTTTAATAATATAGGATTATTTTCACCAAAATCCACTTGAATAATTTCTTGGATGAATCCAACATAAAATTTCTTCTCAATTTCATAAAGAAATTTAGCACTAACAACACAATCACAATTTGTCTTTCCTTTGTCTTTTTCTTCCACTCTTAAATGAATACCATAGGCCCACATTCCACTAAAACACATAGCCCATAAATGTGGAGGTCGTGAAAGCTCAGTTTCCTCTGTTGTTATATCTTGACCTTCTTCTTTTGCATCACTAATTGCATTAGCAATCCATTCTTCAAATTATGGAAAAGAATCACCTCTAATCAAATCATGACGTTTGCGCCTTTGAGGTCGATGTTGCATCCAAGTTTGATTCTCTTCTTCATATTTTCTACATAGAATAATGACTTACAAAAAGTAAGATTAATAATATAAATGTGTAAATGCAATTGAGTAAATAAATTATTGTGTAATTTTTTTTTACCTATGCCACTTTTCGAACGAAGATGTGTTTTAAAGAATAAAGGCATGTATTGCACTTCTTTCTTGATATGATAGCTTGAAGCGACATCCATTTCCTTCTAATACTTCACTTGCAACTCTCTCATCTTTGTCATCATCCCATACACCTTGATTGGCATTTTTAAAATCTTTCATATATTTTGTGCAAAATCCCATGGCCTCTTGCATTGAATATCCCTTAGACATGTTGCCTTCTAGTTTTTCCCTAGTACGAACAATATTTTCAAAACCTTCATATATCGTTCTATAGGATACATCCATCTCGTTCTTACTGGGCCACAATGCTCTAGTTCATATTCTAGATGTATCAAAAGATGCATAGAAATGTTAAAGATTGCTGGTGGAATTCTCGTTCCAATAGACAAAGGACTTCAACAACCTCCTCCCTCAAACTATCAAAGTTCGAAGGATCTAATACATGTAAACTCATTCTCTTTAATATTAGGCCCAACCTTATAATTGCCAATCTTGGCCCCTTTGCCAAACTTGATATATTTACCACAATAGGTAAATATGTTCTCGATTATGACATGATAGTCATGGGTCTCGAGGCCTCTTAAGCTATTAATGTCAGTTTGGCTTCTGATGCTGCTACTTACATATCCAGTGGGAAAGCGAGTCGAGACATCAACTACAAGAATTGTGCATGTTGTTCCTTTGTCCAGACATAAGGAGCACTAGGTTTTCTATATTTTTCAACCCAAAGTTTTTGATGTATCTTTATTTCTTGAAAGCCTTCACGTGATGAAATAGTATCAAGAGCACCAAAAAGAGTTTCTATAATAGCATAAGCCATATTTTTCTTAGTATGCATAAAGTCAACAGTATGCCTAATGGCTATATCCTCAAAGTATGACAACTTATACAATATGCACAACCGTTTTACACCACTTTCATTACATGGATCATATCTACTGCTAACAATCCCATCATTTTCAATAAATGACATTCTTTTTTGTCCATTCTCAACAATGTAATCACCTATTATTAGCAATGGCGCTTCACGATTCTCTTCTTGACCATTGAAACATGTTTTTTGTCGATGATATAGATGATCCATTTTAAGGTAAGCACGATGTCCACAATAAATACAATTGTGCAAACTTTTTGAGTGCCTCACAAAATCCTTAAAGTTGCAAGCAGGACATCCATGGTATCCATGAACAAAGAGACTAGACAATGTGCCATATGCAGGAAGATCATGAATTATAAACAATAAGGAAGCTCTTAAAGTGAATTTGATTGAATGGCCATCCCTTAAAGATTGAATTGCTTCAATTCCTTTCCACAATTCCATTAGTTCATCATATAATGGATCTAGATAAGCATCTATTGTATTTGAAGTCACACTTTTCTTTCCTGGTATAATCAATGATAACATTAAGAAAAATGGTTTAGTTGCTAACCATGGAGGAAAGTTATACTTTATTAGAAACACTGGCCAAGTTGACCATTTAGTACTTTGATCTGAGAATGGGTTCACCCCATCTAGAGCCAAACCCAACCTTATATTATGAGGATCTTGACAAAAATTAGGCCATCTATTATCAAATTCCATCCACATCTTAGAATCAAGCATATGTCGTTGTTTTCCATCAGTGCTCTTATTTTGGGCATGCCACTGCATAAGTTCAACAATGTCTATGCACCTATACATTCAGAGTAATTGTGGGATTATCGAAAAGTGGCAAAGAACCTTTCTAGGAACTACAACTGATTTCGACCCTTGTCTATACCTCAGTTCATGGCATTTCGGACATTCACTCTCATTTGCAAGATTTTTTTGAAATAATACACAACCATTCACACATGTGTGGATGTTTTCATACCCCAAGCCGAGCTTAGTGATTTTATTTTTACATTGACTTCGTTTTGTTGGCAATGTGGAGTCAGCTGGTAACAATGAACTTAACCATATACCACTTGCAAGTTAAGAATTTGAAGGATTGTTGTCAAATGATTTAACTTACAATTAGAATACACAGGCTTTAAATAATCGTCCATTGACTTGGCCCAATCATCGTTTAGACCCTTAGTCAACATTCTATCAACTTCAAACCCTTTGTCAAACTTTTCTGCCTCTTCATCTATGTTTGGTGCCACTTCATCTATGTTTGTTGCCTCTTCATCTATGTTTGGTGCCACTTCGTCTATGTTTGTTGCCTCTTCATCTCTCACAGTCTAAAATTCTATCATATTTTCATAATAATTGTAAGCCCAAGGGCTTATACCACTATGCCCATATCTTATCATATGTCGATAAATCATATTTCTTTTTTTCACCTTTCCACCAAGACAAGTTTTACATGGACATGGATATTTTTCAATGTCCCTGTCATCAGATACTCTCTCATAATATGCATGATATTGATCCGTAGTCAAACTTTGAAACTCATCCATCTATAATGTTGTGCATTCCTATATTAATTTAGTTTATGATTTAAAGAAAAAAACATAAATCTGAAAACAAAGATGCCAAAACGTTGTTGAAAGTAGTCACTTTTAGTACAAACCATAATAGAAAGAAGAGGATATAATGAGTCATTGTTATGATATCTATCTTACATTCATTTGAAGTTTACCTGCTGAGAATGGAATATGCCTTTGTTTCCTATCAGCTTACTTTCGGCAATGAGGGTTTCAAATTACCTCTGAATTCACTGCAGAGGGCCTTGCTGACTTCAAATTCATTGTAGCAAACTCCAAATTCCTTGCCTGCCTTCTTAAAAGTCTCCAGGTCCTATCCAAACAAGCTTTATCGCCCATGCAAGTGCTTCAATACCTATCCATGAGAATAACAAATGCCAACAACAATCCAATTTCATTCCTATGCCAACAATTATACATTTTACAAGTTGTTTGACTTATAAATATAGACAAGTTACGTAAACCACTAGATAAATAGCATTTAAAGGTTTGTCGTCTCTGACTTATAATCTATTTTTGAGTTTAGCTAATACAACTATTTTTTTCAGTTTGTTTTCATGGTTGTTACTCATGTAACTTGTACTTTCATATCCCTTTGAGCTACTTTCTGTATTTCTTTCTTCTGCATTGGCTGTGTTATGAAAGTAAAACTTGAAAGTGCCCCTGCTGATAAGATTTGAGTCTTTAGTTGTTTACTTGTTTTTGTGATATTTGACTTTTGAGTCTTAATATATAAGTCCAGATGCTTATCCAGATTGATGTGGATCTTGCAAATTCCACTCTTGAAAGCTCCTAAGTGGTTGAACAGACCAGTTGGTGTCAGTTTTGGATTTGGAGGTGTTAGAACTATAAAATTTTGAATTTTTACAATCTATTGCATTCATGAGTTTCCAGCATTAAGTCCCCTCTTTGTATTGTCTTGCATATTCTATGTCATATGACCCATTTTGGATCCATTTACCTCTTCTTATTCCATTAAAAAACCATATCAGAAAGACATGGTAAAAGTCTCCCCGAGATATATTTTCACCAACATGTATTGGTTGCAGATAGTCGGTAGGACTTTTCCTTTTGTTTCGACGACTAAGAAGATTCATATCGGCATATGTTGGGGTGTCGTCATAATGTCACAGCGAATTCAGTTGGTCTTTCTAACTAGTAATGTGGAGGGGTCATTTCGGCCAAACTAATGGGTATCGGCATGAAGTCATAGCGACATCATTGTGTCTTGCCGATTGACTTGTAAGCAAAGTGTTTCAGTAAGACTTATGTCTTCAGGGAAGGTCTTGGCAAGGTTACTTTTGTCTTGCTGAACTTAATGCAAGGGGATTCAAAAGACTATTGGAGAAAGTGTTGGGGTCTTGCCGATTCGAAAGATATGCCGACAGAGATATATATCGACAGGAGATGAATCTTTCGGCATAAGCCTCATCGAAGTTTGAGTGTTATACCGACAAGTAGTTTGGGGTGAATCTCACCGAATGGGAGTAGTCTGTAGAGATGTTTTCGGTAAGACATTTGGTATCGGTATGAGTCTTCCCGAAGATTTACTATCTTGCCAAAAGTGTGACTTCATTTGTAGATTTTTCGACAAGACAACTTGATGGACATGCCGAAGTGATAATTCATCGATGAAAGAGTAATTTTGTCTCAGCGACTATAACTTGAAAGAAATGCATATTGATGTGACACAATAAGGTCTATGTGACGTCTCCCTGACTCATAATGTTACAACGACATAGAAAACATGAGCAACAGTCACCATTTTTTGGATCCCAGGTGTCGATAAGACTACATTCTGTCCTGGCGAAATGTGTAATAGACGTTGAAAAGGGATTTCGCCTTAGATTTAAAAATCTCTTATCGAAAGGACACTTGATGCGATAGTGCCAGTTTCCAATTGGTGTTCATTCGTGCTTCATTAATGGCGCGACGGGATATCACAGTAAAGATCGAATCAATTCTTCAGTTCCGAGTTGATTGCAGGTGAATTGGCGTGCTGAACAAAGAACTAGGATGATTTTCAGTCTAAAGAGCTCGAGCAGAAAACTGTAAGTGACTATTCCTTGGCTTTTGCATTTTCATTCTATAAAGCTTGAGAATGGAGTCCTTTGGTTCTGGAAAGGGTAAGGGTAGAAAGCTTGTTGTGAGTAATTTGCCAAAGGGAAAGAAACAAAAGGTTGATACAAAACAGGAGGGCACTGAAAGGAAGTTAAATCAGGACCTTATTGATCAGTTACCTGGCTCAGGCCCTAAAGCGAGAAGGTCTGCACAACTTAGGGCAAAGATTGATAAGTTAGATGACAAATGTAAGTTCATAGGTGATGTCTGGACTGCAATAAGGGGTTATGAGCTTTTTAATTTCCATTATCATAGAAGAAACCGTTTTGAACCAGTCTGCAACCCATGGAAATTAAATGTAGGGAAACTGGTGTGCCCTAATGTCTTTGTAAATGCAGAATTGATAAAACTGCTTGCTGATAATTATGATCCAAAGCATAAGGCAATATGTGACCCATCTGGAAAGCCACAAATATATGTGTCCAAAGAAGCAATAGGCGAGGTCTTCAAATTAGAAGGGTTTTGCAATGAGGAGATCAGTTGTGAGGAGTTAGAGAAATTTTTTTCAAGAATGGACACAATCTATAAGGGTTGGAGGTTGCCTATCCATAGGATTAAATAGGGTAACAAGTCAGAACCTTTGCAAGATGGTGAAGGGCCTCCTTATCATGTGGATCTGTTTGAGCCTTATATGAAGTACGCATACTTCTCAGTGTGTCAAGTGTTGGGGATGGATGCCCCGGAGCTCATGTCAATTATACCAATGATTATCATAGCGGATATTCAGTATCACAACTCCAGGCCATTTAATTATGCTTCATATATTTCCAGGGAGCTTGATTCAAGATTGGTGGCCATAAAGGGTGGAGCTTCTATTGTTCATCTAAAACATTATTCATTGTTGATGCACTTGGTGCTGTATTACGGACAAGAGTTGGGAGTGTGGCCTTCAGAAATGAGAATTTCTCAAGTTGGTAAAGAGGGTGAAGCATTGCCTGTTCAGTTGAGGACTGCTATTTGGGATAGTAGGTTTGCTAATTCTAGTTTCGTACATTTTGAAGAGTATCTTGTGAAAACATTGTACAAACTGTATAGGTATCCTTGTAATTATTCATTAACTGATGAGATTAAGAGGTTTCTTCAGCCAAAGGATTTCAATGGGCCAATTGATCATAACTGGGGTGACTAGTACTGTTTGGAAGGAGCCACAATGATCAAGGTATATGGGTTTGAAGATGCCCCTCTCATTCTACCAAGGACAGTTCCAAATAGAATTGCTTATTTAGAGATTGTTAGACAAATGGATTTCAGTAATGTGATGCTTTTCAGTTCTTATGGGAAGCAGGCTTTTATGCCTAGTACGTTATGTTTTGGTGATTTCACTGTGTTAGCTAAAGAGGGATATAACTCAATTCTTGATAGATTATTGCATTACAATATGAAAAAGGGGCCACCCAGGAAAAATTTTGACCCTGAAGGATACATTAACTCAGCCAAGGAAAGGATTAACTTTGGAAGGTATCAGCATGTACCTTTTCCTTTTGATGATATGATCAGAAATTTGAATGAAGAGGAAACAAAGGCAGTGGTTGAAAGCTATAACCAGGGGTTGCAGGATACAGGAAATTTGTCTTCTGGGAGTGAGGAAACTCCAATGAATAAAGTGCCACAGAGTAGAACAGAGAAAGTAACTAGGCTGAGGACTCAGAGTTATGTTTACCCGATTAGAGAACAGAGTCTTGAAAGTGGTGATGTTGATGAAAGACATATGGAATACAAATCATTTGTCTCAGATGATGAATTTATAAATTCTCCAGAGTTCAAAGCATTCTTGTACAAGCAGAAGGGGAAAGAAATAAGAGAAGGTGTTGGTGTCGTCACTTCTAGGAATGAAGAGCAACTATTGGATCAATTAAGAAGATGTGTGGATGATGAAATGACAACCATGACTCCTGAAAAGGGGAGAAAAAGGTTGGAGAATGCTGGTGTAATGATATTTCCTGGACTTGATTTGAATTCTACATTGGTTTTTGATAGCTTCTTAAAAGATAGTAATACTGCACACAAATTGGATAAGGATAAGGTGACAGAGGTGTATGCAGCTCTAGGTTTAACACTGATGAAGGATCATTGATGACATGGGCTTTGTACCCACCCCACAGGAAGTCAGTAGTGATTGATACAGAAAAGGAATTTGGTCATGTTATGACCTTAAAGGTTGGAGAAGCTGATCCTGTGGTAACTGTAGAGATTGGTATAGATATTGCAAAACTGAATAAAGCATAGATCCAGGCATTGATAAGGGAAAGAGAAATGTATAAGGCAAATAATGAGAGACTATTAAGAGAAAACGATAGATTGAAAGACTTGGTTGGTGTTCCAGTAGTTTCAACCAAAATGCTCACTCAGGGAGAAAGCTCTCAGACAAAAGATCATTGGGTTGGGTCAAGTGCTTATAATCAGGGGAAGTATGATGCAATTGTAGCCATTGTTAAGAAAAGACAGGTCAATTTAACATCCTGGTTAAATCAATTATGGGGGAAGTATTCTTCTACTCTGGATGCGGTGAAGGAGCATGAAATGATGAATGAGCGGGTTATGGATAAATTTCATGAATTGACCACACGTGATGAGGCTGGCAGTATTGCAATTGAAGCTGCAGATCATATTATCACTCGTCATCAAAAATTCTATGATGAGTTGCTCGGGGATAAACAGGGATTGGTTGAAGCTGCCAAGACAACTGTGATTGCATTCTCTGATAATAAAGGGGAATTGAAAGATGCCACTAGGTGGAAGAATGAATGTGATACAGTGCTGAAGGAAATCATGAAGACAACTTCTGTAGAGGATACAGCATTAGAGGAAGTGAGTGAACAGATTGAGGAAATGATCAAGATGGAAACCACGATCCGGAATGCCGTTGAAGATGCAGATACTTTTAACTGCCAAAACTATTTGGATTACCTTGCTACGACTCACTTATGGTTAACTAGAGCTTAATATTCTCTATCTTTGTTTTATATTCTTGTTTTCTTCTATTTTCGAAGGGATGCGTCCTTTCATTTTCTCAATGTATAAATGACCATTTTGAAAACAATGTAAAGGGAGCGAAGTAGAATTAGATAGAGAATAGAGAAGACACAACAGAATACAATTTTGAAAAAGGATGAGACTCGTAGCATATGTAAATCATGGAGATATCAATGAAAATTTAATATGATGGTGCGGTGTTTTTGGTATCAGTTGTTTATGATATTTGTTGAAGGGTATTATTGAAGTTGTCTCCGTAATGGTGTTTCCTGGTTATTTGAATTAGTGTAAACAAGTTTTTACATAGTTCATCGATGCACATTTGCTGTACTTGTATGATCAATTAATTGTTTCTTTCCAGTAAAGATTAAATTCTTTGAATTGATCATAGTAATTAGGGAATATCAATTGGATTATTAAGAAGAACTCAGTAATCACAATATTGCATGTTTATACAAGTTATAAACCAAATAAAATGCTAAACAACTTGAATGTCTGCCAAAACAAGTAAACTTGTTTTATATTTTCTTGACTCTGTAAACCCTATAAGGCACTGGTCTTTTCATTTTCATCCTTTAGTTTCACTCACAATCTTTTATCTGTCATTTTTGAGCATTTTAGGTTTTAGTTTTAAATATTATTGTGCTAGTTGTACCAAAATTGTTTTATTTTATCCATTTCAAATTGCCATCTTGGATAAATTAGGGCAATAGGAGAAGTTCAAAAGTCAAATCTGCTTAATTCAAATAGGTATACCCCCCTAGGTCTAGCAGCATCTAAAGAGTAGAAGGTTTAATTATTCCAAAACCTTGTTTTGTTACCCTAAAACGTCGTGGAAGCTTGGCAACCTTTCATGGTTCAAACCTGCATTTTTGAGAGCTAACAGGAGGAAAGCTTGCTTCATTTCGGCCCAATACAACATCACCGAGTGTTGTTGGCTCTTCTAAGGTAGAGTACAATTTATTCTTTGGTACATGCCATTAAGATGATATATGGTCTTATTTTTTTGCTATTTTCATAGGTATATATACACAATCTCGTTATCGAGGACAATCTGGTGCTTCGTTCAACGGAGTTGAAGCTGCAATAGTAGATGGTGAGAAATCATCATTGAGCTTTGTGCAACAAGAAGTCTCAGGATTGTCAGTTACTTATTTGTGGATACTATTTGAATGGGATTAATAACAATTTACATTGATTTGTATTGTTTCACTTGTAAATTTTTGGTTTCTGCATTGATTTAGTTTGGAAGAAGAGAGGGAGACATGGAATTTCCTAAGAGTCGTGTTTGAAGATGAAGGAAATGCTAGGACAAAGCTACTTGAGCACCTTGGATTTCAAGTGCAGTCAACAGAGAATCAAGACTTACAGGAAGCTCAATCTGCCAACATTGATGATATTAGCAGTGAAATAATCAACAATGTCACTCTTGATGATACAACACAATTAGATCCATCAGTTCGGTCAAAAGGTGGACAAGATGTTACACCCCCTAATGAATTGGGATCCTGTATGCAAATACATGATGTCTATCTTTTTAGTTTTCCCTTTTCAGGTGCACTCTTGAAATCTCCTAAGTGGTTGAAGAGACCAGTTGGTGTTAGTTTTGGATTTGGAGGAAAGCTTGCTACATTTCGGCCCGGTACAACATCATGAAGTGATGTTGGCTCTTCTGAGGTAGAGTATAATTTATTCTTTGGTATATGTCATTAAGATGATATATGGTCTTATTTTTCTGCTATTTTCATAGGTATATACATAATCTCGTTACCGAGGATAGTCTGGTGCTTCGTTCAACAAAGTTTGAAGCTGCAATAGCAGATGGTGAAAAATCATCATTGAGCTTTGTATGATAAGAAGTCTTAGGATTCTCGACTAGTTATTTGTGGATACTTTTTGAATGGGATTAATAACAATTTACATTGATTTGTATTGTTTCACTTGCAAATTTTTGGTTTTTGCATTGATTTAGTTTGGAAGAAGAGAGGGAGACATGGAATTTCCTAAGAGTCATGTTTGAAGATGAAGGCAATGCTAGGACAAAGCTACTTGATCACCTTGGATTTGAAGTGTAGTCAACAGAGAATCAAGACTTATAGGAAGCTCAATCTACCAACATTGATGATATTAGCAATGAAATAATCAACAATGTCACTCTTGATTATACAACACAATTAGATCCATCAGTTCGGTCAAAAGGTGGACAAGATGTTACATCCCCCAATAAATCGGGATCCTGTATGCAAATACATGATGTCTATCTTTTTGTTTTTCCCCTTTTAGGTGCACTATTGAAACTCCTAAGTGGTTGAAGAGACCAGTTGGTGTCAGTTTTGAATTTGGAGGAAAGCTTGCTACATTTCGGCCCGATACAACATCACAGAGTGTTGTTGGCTCTTTTGAGGTAGAGTACAATTTATTCTTTGGTACATGTCACTAAGATGATATATGGTCTTATTTTTCTGCTATTTTTATAGGTATATATACATAATCTCGCTACCGAGGACAGTCTGGTGCTTCGTTCAATAGAGTTTGAAGCTGCAATAATAGATGATGAAAAATCATCATTGTGAGCTTTGTGCGATAAGAAGTCTCAGGAATCTCGGCTAGTTATTTGTGGATACTATTTGAATGGGATTAATAACAATTTACATTCATTTGTATTGTTTCACTTGCAATTTTTTGGTTTATGCATTTATTTAGTTTGGAAGAAGAGAGGGAGACATGGAATTTCCTAAGAGTCATGTTTGAAGATGAAGGAAATGCTAGGAAAAAGCTACTTGAGCACCTTAGATTTCAAGTGCAGTCAACAGAGAATCAAGACTTACAGGAAGCTCAATTTGCCAATATTGATGATATTAGCAGTGAAATAATCAACAATGTCACTCTTGATGATACAACACAATTAGATCCATCAGTATGTCCAATCAAAAGGTGGACAAGATGTTACATCCCCCAGAGACAATGGCGAGGAGTTTTTTGTTAATTTGCATAGTCTCAAAGAAGATTCCTCACTTCCTCTCACTAAAAATGATTTTTTTGTTGGGAAGGATATCCTCGGCAATGGAGAAGAGGTGCAACATGAAGCTACTAAAGATTCAACTGAATACTAAGAATGCAATGAAGCCATTCAAATTTATTTAGTTGTTGTTGATAATAAGGGAGTATTCATGCAATGCATGTCAGCAAACAAGATGGCAGATGCACTTCGCATTGCTCATGTCGAGGGGAGTTCTTTACGAGAGAAAACTCGTGATGAATATTTAAGAAAAATGAATTGTTCCTATCTTAATGTTATGCTTCTATACTAATTGCATGGAATTTGCAACATCTTAAAGTCTTTTAATGTTTTATGTTTTACCCTCCTTCTTGTATTCAGCTTTCTGGATTTTAGAAGGCTAATTGGCTCTATTTATCTAAAATATATTTCTTTCTGTGGAATATTTTCTCACTTAACACTATTAGTGCAGGTGGTTTCTGCTATGGTCAATAATGATCTTATTTGCCTTGTGAACAACAAGCCTTTGAAATCCTGGAAAGAAAATCTTGCTTTACTTTGCACACTAAGTGTTTTTTCCCACAAAAATCAGTTAAACAGAAAATTATGTAAATTGGATAATGCAATTTTGATTTGGAGCAAATTGTACTTGACAATAAGTTTTTTTTATAACTCATTTCTAATTTTTGTGAGTTGTAGTTTGAAGTTTTTGATATAATGAGAAAGCATACAAATTTATGCATTGTATCATACAATTGTGTACAGTATTTTCAAACATTTATCATACTTGTATCATAGATACAAGACTTGGATGTAAAACAGTCGTGGCAGGCTGATTTTTGACTTAAGACTTGGAGGACTCGACATAGACATGGTAGGCTGACTTTTTGACTTGGACGTTGAAGGTAGGTTTTCAAATCAAATAAACCCTACCCCATAGAGTGATGTGTGTTTTTCATTATATTTTCATCGAATGCTCTTGGAAAAGAAATAAAATTAGCTATGATGGTTTTTTGTTCACTGTTGCCAATTGATTCTAAGTTTTCTTTAAGAGGCTTGGGGTTATAAGATCAAAGGGGTCTCTAGTAGTCAATAGAGAAAGAATGTCAGTCATTGAAGAGATTGTAACAAAGATGTGATAATCACAAAGCACAAGGTTCAAAGCAATGAGATCATAATGTAAAAAAAAAAGAGAAAAATTATGTTTTTATCAAAACAATGATCTTAAGGATCGACTATGAAGAACAATCATCATAAGATAGTAGTGAATACAAACAATGATAGTGCCAATGACTCATCAATACACTGAATAAAGAGTTCCAATTTTCAATGCATGATAACAGTAGTCCAAGGCATGCAAGGGATAGGAATGAAAGACAATATATAGAGGGCAAATAGTTGCAAATGATCACTGTTATATCAAAGCATATGAGTGTCAGAGGATCATAGAAAAATGAAGGAGATATTAGCAGTTGTTATAAATGCCATGTGACCCAATATCATGCACAAAGAAGATGTAAAAGACCATGGAACATAGTGAAAAGGGGTCAAAGTCAATGAGATTCATTCATTGTCAAAGAGCATTATCATTATATCAGTGAAAGCACAAGATTGTAACAACAATGAAGCAATGGAAAGAAAGAACAGTATATGCAACATCAGGATCGCTGTCATAAAGGATGAAGATCATCATGAGGTTTGCATGATAAGAAGCATACTTATCACCCACATCCCCTTAATGACAGTCATGGAAATAAGTGAGATAATGGCCATAACATGCAAAATGACACAATCATAAAGGGGCGGTTTGTAGTGCAAAGAAAAGAGTATAGAGTATTGAAAGCCAAGAACCAAACAACAAGAAAAGGGCAGTCACAAAAGAACACTGTCATACATGACAATCATGCCATAACAAAGATCAAGGGAAGTGAAATCTAGAAATGAGGTTAGTGGTGCCTTTTCACTTGAAGGTGAAGCTCCTTTAACATACCTAGATGGAGGTAACATTTTAAAGAAAAGCTTGTAAGAACAATGAAGAAGTATGTCACAACAATTATGAATTTGAAGAGGCTTTATAGAATTGATTCCTACTTTTCTCATTAACTTTGCTAAAGCTTTACCCTAATGCACGAAATGGACAATCTTGTGAAGAGTTGACATGTAGTGCAAATAAGTCTATATGAATGATGTAGTAGAGTTTAAATGCAGCCTAAAGAGTAGCAAGTAGTAACATTAAGGTTCTATAGGTAATAGTTCATTCAAAAAGTATAAAACCTTATGTTAGAACCTATGATACACTCATCAATGCTTGATGTGTAAAGGATAGATAAGAGAAACATACAGATGATTGAAGTATATGATTGAATATATGATATCTAAGATAAGGTCCTTAGCATGGATTTAGCCTCATTTCATAAGACAAGCTGCATAAAGAAGATCAATGTTATCATTCTCATAGACTTAACAAAAGGACAATGTTATCATTATTTCTTTGATGTTGCCTTCAAGTTATATCAGGTATGATGGTACCTATCCACTTCAAAACATGGTTCAATGTATAACGAACATAGTCAGTAATACCTGGGCGACTCGAGAAAATTTGTCTGGTGCTCATGAATGGAGGGAAATCTTCAACATATTAGATATATGCATCTATTGTTGGTGACATGACTTTATTATCCGTAAACATAGTTTCCCCTCAAAATATGAATCTTTCTCTACAGAGCTCGTGCTATCTCCAATCTATTTTGCCAAAATAAGTGAAAACTCCTTGCATTCATGAAACCCGCGCAAGTTTCCCTCCGTTCATCCAAAAATAATTTTTTTAACTTATCTCTTGCTCATTTTCACGTGGATTTTGATGAAAATACCATTTAAAAGGATAAAAATATGTTTTATAATGTTTTTCTATAAGAATATCACCCCTTTTTAATTTTACAAAGAAACCAAAGACTTAAAAACCCTATACAACATAAAATGGACTCAATGAAATAAAATTTAATGTAAACCCATTCCCTATACAAACCTAGGGCTTTAAGATCAAATGATTTCAAGTTGCTAAATACTGAAAACCTTTGCAAAAAAAATACTTTATGACACCTTAAGATAATAATTAGGATTTGCAAAATAACAAATTAGGTGAGACTTGATTTGGATTACAGTAGCAATTAGGAAAAATGAAATTGGAATGAATTCCCTCCTTTTTACATGAGTTTTAATTTGGACAAAAGAAAGATTATCCACACACAATTGATTTCATAGATTATAAAATAATTAACAATATAAAGCCTGAAAGAGAAAAATTTTGCATACCAAAAGCGATCATAATTGTTATTTCTATTTCGCATTACTTCTATGGATTATGATCAAATTCGAAAGAAAAAATAATAGAGGAGTAATAGTCATTAATTTAGCCATATATGTAGTCATTTATTTAGTCATTTTTATTTGTCTGATATTAGTCATTTTTATTTGTCTAATATTAGTCATTTATTTAGTCATTTTTATTTGTCTGATATTAGTCATTTATTTAGTATTTTTATTTGTCTGATATTAGTCATTTATTTAGTCATTTAGCTGTGATTTTACCAATCAACAAATTAGTCACTTATAATGACCAAATTAGTCATTTATTTTCAAAATACTACTAGTGTTAGTCATGTGACTAAATTTTTTAGTCACGTAGTCATTTATTTGCCAAATTCTACTAGTGTATGGATCCCAACCAAGGAACTTTACACCTCTTGCATAGTTGCATTCCACTTAGGAATGTTAGATGCCTCCCAAAATTATTGTGGATCATAAGTAGAGGTGATGAAGACATGTGAATACCCTTGAAACTATGATCTTGTTCACCTAATATCTAAAGGATCTTCAACCCAATCACTTGTAGATTGTAAGGTCTATCTAGACCAAAGTGGACAAGAAGCCAAAGAACCAAGAGGAGATTCCTCGACCTTAGAATGATGACTAGGAGAGGAAGGAGGTTGATTCATATCATCTCTTGTTATTGGAAGTAGAGGAGGAAAAATCCTCATCATTAGGAATGTTGCATGGAGGACTTGGATAATTAGAAATACTGACATCAATCCCAAGTGAATCTAATGTGAATGTGGTTGGTGGACAAGTGTTGAGAATAGAACTCAAAGAACCCTCAAAGTGAACATTTCTCTCAATAAACAACTCATGTGTGGTAGGGTGGAGAAGTCAATATGCCTTGAAACCATTTGAATAGTCTACAAAAATGCAAGGCCTACATTGTGAATCCATAGCCTTACATTTGTCTATTTAAATATGGACCCATGCTTGGGATCCCAAAATATCAAAGTTCTTAATGAAGTTTCTAACTACTCCAAGCTTTAAAATGAGTGATTCCCTTCAAGGTTTTGTGAGGAATATGATTCTAGCTATAACACACATAGTTAATGGCCTTCCCCCAATACTATGGTGTAAGAGATCTAAAGTGACTCATACAATTTTCCATTTCTTTCAAGGATCTATTTGTACGCTTTATCTCATCATTTTTTTAAGGAATATATAGTGTTGCAAATCAATCTCATCTAAGATTATAAAACTACTCAAAATGATGGTTAGCATACTTCTATTATTAGTGCATAGAACCCTGATGGCTTTCCCTAATCGTTTCTCCACAAATGATTTGAAGTCCTAAAAATGCTCAAATACCTCAATACGTTTTCAAAGAAAATACACCCATATATATTTAAAAAAGGCATCAATGAATGTTAAGATGTATGTAGCCATGTTAAATGAAGGATGTGGAAATGGGCCAAATAAATCATTGTAGACCAACTCTAGGATTTGTTTAGTCCTTCATGCTTTGTACTTGTCAAATTTCTCTTCAAGATGCTTACCAAGGATGCAAACATGACAAACAACACCATAAAAGTGAACAAAAGTCAAACCTGTAACCATTCCCTATTGATTGAGTTGATATAAGTAGTGGTAATTCAAGTGCCCAAACTACTTATGCCACAACTTACCTCATTGGAATGAGTGAGAAGTGTGGTTGGAGAGTGGAAATAAAGTGAGAGAAAGCACACAATCCAGACTAGCGATCTATCCTCCCAACTACCATTGTAGAACTAATATGCATCTCATGAATAATCATTGTGTCAAGAGTCAACTCAACCCATTTTCTTGAACCTATGTGAGTGATCTAGTAAATGAATAAGAAATTAGTTTGACTATGAGGGCACACAAATAAAATCCTAAAATTTCTTGTCACCTATGTCAAAAAACACTCTTACTTAACTTAGTTGGAGTGTCATCACCCATTTAAATGTGTGACATAAATAAGTCTCCAAAGATGTGAAGTTATCTTGTGAGAAGCCATTTGGTGTGAAGCACCAAAGTTAAGTATCCAAGTCAAAGGCAGAGTAGCAACTACTGCAGGAGCCTTTCTCTTTTCTTCCCCCTTATTGTTGTACTTTGATTTTGAAGAATATCCCTCATTAAATGAACCTTATATTATTGACTTAAGAACACCAATGCTATTTTTTCAGAGTGTTTGTCAAGTGATATATCTATTTCTTCAAATACTTATGCTCGTCATGATTAATTTTTTTACAATAAGAACACATGACCTTCACTTTCTTAGGTTTTTTATCTTTTGAAGAGGTCTCAAATGATGCTTTGGAAGTAGTGTGTTTTGGCCATTTTTCTTTTTCTTGTCTTTATTTTTCTATTTCTTGACCCCTTTTATTCTTTTATGTCTTATTTTGCAAACAAGGCATGTGACTTAAAGGATTTTAAATTGCCTATGTGGATGAGCTTATCTCACTCCTTGGTGATAATGATAGAAAAGTCATCAAAAGATGGCATAGTGAATTGAGTTCCAAGTGCATCCTTTGTGGCATCAAGGATAGAAATAAAATTTAAATAATGCGAGCCAAGTTTGGAGATAATACTATCAACTACGTGTCCTCTTTTTTAATCCTACATTGTTTTAACTATAGTATCACTGATTTTAGCTTAGTGAAGAAATCTTGGAAAGCGTGAAAACTATTAGGACTCAAACTAATGAGCTCATTCTCCAACTTATTACCTCTCATAACATGTTGAACCCCAAACAAACTACCTAAAATAGTCTAACTCCAATTGGATAAATCTAAAGACTCAATGTGGAAGAGTAGCTCAAGATATCCAGATAAACACAATAAACCATAGGCCTCATCACATTTATTTTTCTATACCTATAAAGGATACTCTATCTTTGTACCCACAACAATCTAGAAAATTTATTTGCTTCACAATGTTATTAACATTTTAGAATTATATTCAAAGTAATTTTTTTTTATAAGAGGAACTAGCAACTAATCCATAGGATAGAAAATAAAATATGACAACCCAAAAAGCAAGAGAACAAAAGACAACCCCTTTTAGTAGTTGTTGTAATAGAATCCCCCAACAATTACAATGCTATTCTTTATCTTAGTTTATTTTACAATACAAATTTAAGTTTTTCAAGACCCAAAATAGTCAAATATGTTGAAATTACACTATGTTAAAGGGTATAAACCAAATAAATAATACAAAACTATAGAGTTGAAAAAATATTAACTTTAAAAAAAGGGGACTTGAAAAAGAGTTATTTTGTGAAAGTTATGAATGTTCAGGGTCCCAAAATTACAACTAAAAAATAAATTCTCTAAGAAAACTAAAGAAAATATAAATTGGGGAGTCAAATAAAAAAATTGATAGCACACATAGCCACAATACAAAAGTGCAATTGAATAGCCCTTTGGATGGTTGACATAAGTTAGTTTTAAGTTGGGGTGTGAAAACAAAAAATCTAGTAGAGAGGGCTCCCCTCCACATGCCAAGGGAGATGAAACTCCAACTATCCAAAAAAAAATCAAAGTTACAAAACACTCCACCTTCCACTTAAAAATTTGACTCTAGTGCTTCACAACACATGGCTTCTTTACAAAATGACTTCACATCTTTGGAGTCTTGTTCTATGCTATAATTTTGATAGTGATGACACTCAAGTTGAGTTATGCAATAAAGGGTCCATTGACATGATTGATGCGAAATTTTAGGATGTTTAGTGTGTCTTTACTATCAGCTAAATTACTATTAGTTTACCAAATCACTTACACAGGTTTGGTCAAATGTTTTGAATTCACTCCTAATACATAGGTTATTTGTGAGATACATAGTAGTTTTATAATGGCAATTGAGAGAACAAATCACAAGTCTTGGTTGTATGATTTTTCACTTTTCCCAATTCTCCTTTAATCACACCTTTCACTCATTTCAATGAGATGTGTAAGTTATAGCATGAGTAGTTTGAGCATTACTGCTACTTGTAGCAACTCCACTAGCAAGGTATAGTTACAAGGTTGCCTTCTATTTTCTTATCTAATGGTGTTTGTGAAGGTTGCATCCTTGGTAAGCATCTTAAAGATAATATTAACAAGAGTAAATTATGGTTTCATAGATTCTAGAGTTGGTTCATAATGATTTATTTGGTTCATTTTCACATGCTTCATTCAATAGGTCAAGACATATCTTGATCTTCATTGATGACTTTTCTAAGTATACATGGTTGTATTTTTTTAGTAGAGGTTGAAGGTTTTTTAATATCATTTTAGGACTTTAAATCACTTGTGGAGAAACAATTGAAGTAACCATTATTTTTATGAGTATGTTAACCATCATTTTGAGAAAATTTGTACTTCAAAGGGGATTGATTTACAACATGTAGTTTCATATAGGTAGAATGGTATAATAGAGCATTATAATGGATTCTCGAAGGAAATAAGAAATTGTATTATTCACTCTAGATCTCTTGTATCATAAAATTGGATGGAGGCCATTAACTATGCATGATATATTCAAAGTATTTTTGTTAAGAATTATCAACTTCTCCACCACACATGAGTTCATTGAAATGAGTGTTCACTTTGAGGAGGACTCTTCAAGCTCTACTCTTCACACTTCTACACCATCCACATTCACATTGGATGGACTGTGATTGATGATGGCACTTTTGATGATTTAGATCCACCTAGGCGCATTCCTAATGATGAGAATTCTTTCTCTACTTCAGTTGATGATAGTCATGATAAGGATCCACCTCCTTCCTCTCTTATCATTTTGAGATTGATGAATCCCCTCTTGGTTCTCTAGCCTCTATTCCACTTTGGGATAGGGAAACATTATACTTTATAGGTGATTGGGTTGGGGATCCTTAACATACTAGGTAGACAAGATCTTAGTTCTAAGGTCATTATATATTTTGATCCCCTCTACTTCTAATCCATAGTCTCTTTAGGATGTATTTAACATTCCTAGGTGAAGACAATGACATTGTCCAATAAAATACTATAGAGCGTGAATGGGAAATTATATCTAGCCTTCATCATGGTCAAATTATGGGTGTTGCCACAATAATGGGTTACACTTTCTAGGACATCCTAATTTTTGCATGCAATCACATATTTTTGGAAAAAATATTGATTTAAGACTTTAAAGGTTCCATTTAAAGGATTTTAGTTAAAGAGGGTTTGATCAAACCCCCTTGGATAGAACCTCGTTAGTTTTAAACCATACCTATAATGGAGTCTCCTCTACACTTATCAAAATGTTTATAAAAAACCACTTTTGATTTACCTTTTATGGGATCAAATGAATTTATTTAAAATTTATGTTTTGTAAGTATATAGCCCTTATTATAAGCTTCCCAAAAAGTATAATTTTAAATATATTTAATTTAATTATTATTATTTTTTATTTCTTGTGAATGCGGGTTTTTCAATGAACATCAATGTATTTGTTTCACACATACGAAAAAATAGTAAAATAGAGAAAAAAATATAAAAAATACATGTGCACTAGGTATTGATGTCCTCATTCCAACAAAAAAAGAATAAGATAATTCAAATGCATGCAAAAAAAGTTATCTGGTACAAAGTACACCTCTGCCCAAATTATAATTACTCTGACTTGGAAAATTAATTAAAAAAATATGCAACAAAAAATTATGAAAAAATATCCATGCACTAGATATTGGTGTGACAAATCTATATTTTAAAAATTAGAATTGTATCATTTCTATAAAAAAAGTTATGTGATACGAAGTAAACATCACTTTTTTAGGAGAAAAAATAAGTTATTAAAAATTACTTAAAAGGATTCACAATTTTTTTTTATTTTTGTTTTTAAATATAATTAGAATCTACACACAAAATCTCACAAATCACTAGTTTTCTTCATCTTCAAATTTGTAAGAAAGTGAAGATTTGGTGAAAAATGTTGATTTCAATGTCAAGTTTGGCCAAAAAGTGTAACCCATTATTGTGGGATCACGCTTATGCAAATTTCAGAGATAGATATGTTGGGCATGAGAGATAGACAAACAAACAAATTAGTCTAATGGATTTTAAAGTGATAAATACATAAATGAAGAAATCAATTTCATTATTACCATGAAAACTAATAGTTTGTTGATTCATGATATACCACAATTTGTCAACTATGGAAACCTCAACAATAAACATGAAAAAACAGTTAGCATTATCATTTCACACTACCACAAAAATCAAAACAATTCTCCATTGTTTATGATAATTCAAGGGACAACAAGAACAAGTAAATCATATGTGATAGGTGTCATAAGTGAAGCACTTCAGAATGCTTCGATGCCAAATCAATCTCCCTTGCTTTTACTTGCACCAACTAGAGTTGCATCATTCAATATAGGAGCATCAACTATACATTATAAATTGAGAATCCCAATAAGAGAATTCAAAGAATTGGAAGGGAGAACAAGTTTCCAAGAGGAAATAACACATATCAAAAACATATTAATTGATGAAATGTGTTTTCTTGGTGAAAGATTGACTGAGAGCATAGATTCTCAACTCTGTCAAGATTTTCCTCAAAATGCAAAAAAAAGATTTGTAGGTATGTGTTTCATTCAAAATTTTAACATCATACACCTTTTTTATTTTAACAAATTTACTTCATATATATTCCTTATATCTATATTTATAATAAAAACATTTCAATTTAATATTTATTAATTACATTCAAGAATATCTATGATTTTGGTTGGAGATCTCAAACAATTGCCTCTAGTTAATGATAGACCACCATATGAAAGAAAAAGACATAAAAACTTGGGAATAATTCAAAATTATCATTACTTTAGATCATGTTTTCAAACAAGATGGATTAAATAGTGACCAACAAAGATTTCGTCTACTTTTAACAAATATTAGAGATGCAAACCCTATAATAGATGATTGGATATTGCTAATGACAAGATCTAACATGAAAATAGTGTTAATTTTTTATAAATTCATTTACTTTAATCATATAATAATATTAACATAGTAGTGAATTATTATATATTAATATTAATAATATATTTATATAATAAATAATAATATATAAAATAATTATTTTAATAGTAATATTATTAAATATATATTAATTAATAATATAATATTTATATAATTATTAATAGATTATTTTTAATTTTAATAATAATAAATTATTGTAATATTAATTAAATAATTAACTAATATATATATTAAATTTAAACTAAGCATAATTATTATAATTATTTATTTATTAAAATAAATGAATTAAAAAATAATATTGATTTAATAAAATATTACATTAGGGTTCAATTTAATTATTCTATTGTATTATTATTATTTTATTTTATTATAAAATTGAAAATTAAAGTCTATCCTTAATAAAATCTATCTCATGGTAATTTTTATATATTATATTATTATAAGTATATTAATGATTGAATTTATTTAGGGTTGATATTTAAACTAAATAAGGTTTACCTTTGAATTAAAGTTAACAGTTAGGGTTAAATTTGAGTTAGGATTTAATAAGAGTTAGGATTAGGGTTATGATTAAGATTTGAGTTATGGTTAGGGTTAAGATTGGGGATCAAATAGGGTTAGAGTAAGGGTTATTATTATAGTATGTACTGATCACTTAAGGTTATAGCTATGTTCAAACTTATAATTAGTGTTGGATTTAGGGTTGGGATGAGGGTTAGAGTTAGAGTTACAATTGTTTTTAGTTTTGGTGGTTGAAATAATGTCAGTGTTATGTTTAGGTTTAGAGTTAGGTTTATTGTTATATATTTTCCAATTTTAATTTTATATAAAAAAAATGAGGTTTTCAAAAGAATGGATAGGTACCTTTGTGACATTGAAAATTTATTTAAAATCAAGGTTGGTAATGGTTATTAAAGTGAACAAGTTTCTACTATATATATTTAAAATTTAACTTATTTTGAAAGTAAAACAATAATGAAGATAACAATAAAAATATTTATAAAATTCTATTTGCATAAACTATTTGAAATTTTTAGAAATCAAAATTATTATAAGTCGAACAAAGTAGAATGAATTTAATTTATACAAATGCTAGTTGTATAAAATATATGTTTATTTTGTACATCAATTATTTTCTAAGGTTTTGAGTCTATTTTCTTCTACTTTTCTCCTTGTGATTTACTTTTCTTTCTTTAGTTTTTCATATCTGTCATATGTGAATGTTGGCATGATTCTTAGTCCCTATAAAGACTTAACATGGGCTATTGTCACAAATATCAATTCTATTCTTTCAGTTGGTTCTATATCAACAGTGGCTTTTTTAAGAGTCAAACCCTATTGTGTATTGTTAATGCCCAAGCCAATCGTAATGGTATTTGTATTGAGTTACCCATTTGTATTTTTGTGATTAGAACTATAAACAGATGTCGATCGTCAAATGATATTCCTAAGTAACTATCGAATTGAACCAATACATATGTTGGTGGTTGAGGTGGTCCACTTCCCGATTTATAGACAATATCTTGAACATATCTTAGAGCTCCAGTTACAAGACCTACTTCTAGATCCATAGGTTTGATGTTTACATAATCCTCACTTTTTTACTCAATAATAATTTTGTATCAAGTTCATCATTCATAGTTCCTTTTGTTCCACAAATACTTCCAATTTTTGTTGTAATGTTGTGTGCAACAAGATTTCTGAATGAGTGTTATTTTTTTGTTATGGCTATGAACATTTTCATTTGTAAAAAACAAATGAACATTATTATCAAATTATTCATTGATCATTGCATCCACCATATTATTTATATATTATTTAATAAGATAGATAAACTAATTATTAAAATATTTCATATATATTTATTTTTGTAATCTCGTTATTATGTCGAGAGGTGTTTCGTACAATGGCATGTTCATCCATGTACACTAAAACATGTTTGTCAATCTCGCAGCTATTTTAAAATCGCAGTCGTTCACAGTCGTTTATGTTTACACTTTTTACTTATTGTTAAGTTAATATAACTGATTACACCACGAATCCCATGCAACTAAATTCCCATGCTAATTTCATAATTGTAATGCTTTGAGCGTGGATGTTTGTTGTACTGTGCTATATAAGAACTTCAACAACGTTGATATAACAAAACTATAATTATCATTGTTTTGCTTTAATAGAAACAATTTTCTGCAGTACCAACATATTCTCTTAGCAATATGAATTTGTCTCCTTCACCTCTTGAGCCTAAATTTGGTACGCATTACAATTTATTATTATTTAAGAATTTGGTATTGAAAAAACTTTTAATTTTGCCATTTAATTCAATTAAAATGGCTTCCAAGAGAAATAGGAACAAGTTTATCATGGTTGGAGTAGCTACATCAACATCAACATTAGTGTTTTAATTTACTTGAAAGGCTTTGAGAGTATATAACCCAATTGTGGATGAGATATGGACCTGTAGTGAGGATGGTGATGAGAATGACCTTCACGATATGGGGAACTTGATGAAAACTAGTGAGGAAAAGCTAGGCAAGGTAAAGGGAATTACAAAAGAAAATAGAGGATTTAGACTTGAATAATTTGGGGAGTTTATTGCAAAAAAATATTAGGTTGTACTTATAGAGTGCATGGAGAAATCATTGGATAGATTGCACGAAGAAATCATTGGATTGTCAAGACTCTCATGAACACAAATGTGCATTGAGAGTTGAGGAATTTGTGGAGTTTATAGCTTAAAAATATGGAACAATACTTGTAGAGGGCGTAGAGAATTCATTGGATTATCAAGGTACTCGTGAACACATTAAATATGTTTGTGTAAAAAACAAGGAAGAAAGTAATTTGAAAGTGGATTTTATGGCAAAGGAAGAAGCTAGCCTTGATTGTTTATCTTCATGTTCAAAAGAGTTTGATCTTGGCCCATTAGTCATGAGACAAAGGAAGAAGATACCCATTCTGCAACAATGCAAGTTGGAAAGCAACAACTTCAGTTTTACTGCATCAGGAGTAAAGGTATGAGCTCTCAACCTCTTGTGACCGACTTTTATAATTTTAGGATTGTCAGTCTTGATGAATTACTCATGCAAGATCTATCATAGGGTTATATGATGTTTTCTTTTGATTCACAAAAAAATCTAAAAGGTATATTACTCCAAATTTTAAATTTGATAGTTGTAAGAGTAACGTTAAGAATATGGTTATGAGCCTTGAAGGGCTTGGAAACAAGTTATAGGATATGAGTGATTTGGGTGAGGTTTTAGGACAACTATCAAAAGATGGTTAACATCTTGAATGTAATATTTGATATTTTAGAAAGCCCTTTGTTTTGGAGATTAATTTAGATCTAAAAAAGATTATTATTAGCATAAACAAATGAGATATCTCACACTAGGTCTTGGACAAAAGCTTCAAGAGATTGTATGCAGTTTATTCAAAGAAAATACTCACTACAATGAGGCTTATATTGATGTTTAAGGATTAGTACATGCACCGCTTCTTAAGCTTAGCCACTTACTTATTAGCTACTCTAAGTAAAGGGTAGTAATGCTTTGTTTTCTTCTAATTTGGTCATGTGGTCAAAACTTAGAGTTTGAAATTTTGAAAATCATATAAGGTAAATGTAAAGAATCTCTAAAAGGGATCTCATAGTTTGAATTGATGACTGGCTAGGCCATGATTCAAGATTCTAGAAGACAACTTTTTCTTCCACCTTTGTAATTCTAAGTTTGAGTTTGAATAGCAGCCTAGTCCCTATTGGCATCTGCTTTGGTTGTGACTTAAAAGGAAAGCTTTTCCCTTACCTTTATATTAGCAATGACTAAAGAATACGAACTTTCGACCTATGATCGTCATGAATTACATTACGATCATATTGCTTTAGGACATTTACCTATATCAGTTGTTGAAGATTTAACAATTCAAACAATTCCGAGCTCAAAATATTAACTTAGTATGTCTGAAGAAACTACAGACAAATTGGATTATTCAATAGGATTTATAATTCTTGACTTGTCAAAAAAGTATTTTAGTTATCAGATACTCTTTGATCAGAAGACTTACTTAAGGCAACTATATTATGTACCTAGAACAAATTGATTTAAGAAAAAATTAACAACATAAATTAAAAAAATGTTATTAGAGTAAATGACTACTCATGGAGATCTTGTGATGACATAAAAGTTAAAAACACATGCGTAAAATCTACATTAATGGACAAAACATGGATCAAATTAATTGAACCACCCTTTAAATTCCATTGGATTATGACAACCAAAAAGCCAAAATAGACATTTTGAGCTTCACAAAGAAAATATAATATTATATAATATAATATAAGTTTATTATATTATATTACATAATAATATACAATAATAATATAATATCAATGTATAAAATATAAAATATTAAAAATATTAAATCAAATATAAAAAATCAAATGATAATATAATATAACTATAAGAAAGACAAAAATGATAATTATTTAAATATAAAATTTATATAATAATTTGTTAAATAATAATATGTATAATATAACTTATGTGAAATATAAGATCTAAAAGAGAGGCCACAAAGCGTGAAGGGATATCAAAATTAACCCTATAGCACTCTTGATAAACTAGAAACTCCTTACCCAAATTTAAATGCAATGCCTTAAATGTCAGTTGGTCGCTATCGATTGTCACATTTTTAGTCGATGCTCAGTAATCCTTCCCCTTGATGCATGCTGGCTCTTAGTGCTATAAAGGGAAATGGGTGTCTCCATGGTTCGATAATCAATCCAGTGAGCAATATTTTTTGGCCATTGAAATAACACAGTTAAATAATGGGGTTTGGCTTGCAGGTACCTTCAATCATCATCTGATGAGGCGAAGTAAGGCAAGGAATGTAGAGTCATTAATTGAAAGAATGCCATGGGATTTACACACGAAACAAACTGATACTGGCACGGGAAGGATGTCAACTTAGGCATCATAGGAAAGAGCATATGAGAAGGTTCAGGAATAAATGACATCAAACACCTCCAAATAATCATTAAGGCAAAGCGTCCATCTGAATAGAAGCAATGTGCGGAAGAGAAAGATAACTTAACATCTGGTGAAATCTAATATAACATATGGTGAATTACCACTATGATGTTCACATGATTTAATATTATTTTATGGGCGCCATCTTCTTGATGACAATTTACTATAAATTAATTTAAAAAAAAAACAACAATAACAACAATTTATGTGAAATAATGTATTAAAAAATAAACACCTCAATAAAAATATATCTAGACTTATTTATATAGATTATTTAGTAACATATGTTAAAAAAATGTATTAATGAATAAACACCTCAATAAAGATATTTTATAAGATAGATAAGCCATTTTTCAATATATATTCATTCATTTTCGTAAATGATATATAGTGTCTATTAACATGGCTAATTTTTTGACACATGTTCTCGGCTATTTTATGCATCTATCAGCATAATGAAACAGGGTTTGAGAGACGCTTTTTCTTTTTCCGCAATTCGGGTCACCAAATTCAAAACCCTCAAGATTAATTTCATTTCTTTATAACAGCAGCCTGCAAATTTTGATTGGGGAATTGATTTTAACCGTAAAGGCGTTTTTTCTAATCATCAAATTTGGGGCATTATTTTGTTATCATTATAATGGGATCGGGAGACGCAGATACAACTCAACTGGATGAGCTTTACATGCCCGAAAAGAGTATGAAAAACCCTCTTGTTCCACTTGGTAAGTGCCTTTTGCACTACTTTTTATTTAGATTTTAGCTATGAAAAAACAAAAATATAAAAATTAGAGAACTTAGTATTAGAATTGTTGCAATTTTTTACAGTGTATTAATTAGTCAAGAATTTTGATCTGGTTTACTATAGGACTTTGAGCTAGGGTTTTCTGCATCATGATTAAGGTGGGAACATATGACAGATTGGCTAAGTAAGAATAACATACGAGGAAGCTTTTTTTTCTCCTTTGGTCTTTTGTTAGGTTAGTTTTAACCTCTGGGATGAGGTTGCACCGCACTCTTAAGATTCATAAACACGGGTCACGCTCAATTTTATGCCATTGTTGTTATTTTTAAGATTTGTAGATATGGGTTGTGCTCAGTTACATGCCACTGTTGTTATTTATAAGATTTGTAAACATGGGTCATGCTCAATTGTATGCCATTGTTATTACTTCTAATATTTGTAAACAATAGTCATTCTCAATTATAAGCAATTGTTGTTATTTTAAAATTTGTAAACAGGGTCCATGCCCAATTATACGCCACTGTTATCCAGTTAAAGATTTCTGGCATATCTACTAGACTTATGCCTTATTGTGGTGAGCAGGTATGAACCTTGGTTATAATTTTATCCCGTTGACTTTATACTATAACATCTTGGACATGAGAAAGTTCTAATTATAAAGGCATTGCAAGTCACAATGTTATACCATCCCTGTTTCCTCAACATCATTACTGAGAATTTTGAGGTACTTATAGATGTACCTGTTTCACATTCCTACGTTTCCCCTTCTCCATTAAATGGAGACTTTGCAGAGGGGAAGGGAGAAGGGGAAGGGGAGGACTTTTTGCAATTGTCACATAGTTTATTATTGCAAGCAACATGAATACCTTGACATTGTGCTTGTGGAACCTTTCTATACTTATGGTTCATAAAACCTTAAATGAAGAAAGAAAGAAAATATTATGATATCGTTAATAACTGAAATAGGTCATAAGAGTCAAAAGTACATCGATTTATAAGTGTGAGTTACATAATAAGTTCTAGGGTATTGGGACCTTAGGTTGTGAAATTCACTAAGCACTAAGAGTTAAAGAAAATGAAACAAAGTAGGATAGGGTTAGGGAAAAGTAGTTTCCATAAGATCTAAACACAAGTAGAAGTAGCCATGTGAGGAAAGGATTCGGAAATGGGCACAGTGCTGATGAAGATCATTATAAGAGACCAAGAATGGAAAATGGCAATATCACACTTTTGTAACAATGCTTGGGCCAGAGGAATCAACGTAATTGTCAATTACTGTGAAAGGGGCATGGAATTAAAAATGCTTACAAAATGCAGTTTAAACTGCAGAATCAACATCATTGTCAATTACTGTGAAAGAACCATGGAAAAAAAAAATGCTTACAGAATTCAGATTAAAGCTGCAGAACCATTAGGAAAATCAAATGAAAAAGAAGATCTACTTGTCCATATGTATCATGCAAGTGTTGTTTCATCAGATGTCAACAAAATTTTGCAGATGGGTGACATACCAAGAAGTCTTGGTGATGCACCCTCTTTCTCCTTGCTTGTGATGTAGGTGGATGGGCAAGACTGGCTTGGTTTTCTCCCAAGCTTCAGTCATTAGGTCAAAGCCAAAAAGGTATAAAATTTAAACAATATAAACAAAATTAACTGAGAACACTCATTTCTTTTTATAAGAAGGCTCCCATATAGACCATTTTGAACTTTACAGGTTGTATTATAATAAGATTTTATATATTCCATAACATTGATAATTGCCGGGTTATTCTTCTTCTACTGTGAGTGTTAATAAAGATGTGTGAAAGCGCTGGTTCTGCTTCTTGTTTTACTTAAGGGGTCTCCCTTCATGTAAATATGTGTGATGACACTTTAATAATAGGTTTAGGCTTTTCCTCCCCCAATTATACTTTCATTCTTTAGTTGTTTAGTTCTTAGTCATTTTTTCAGCTTCTGAGGTTCTTTCTATTCTAGTAGTTCTCTATTATAACTGGATCTATATTTTAGTCCCATTGACCTGCTCTGGTCATTTGAGATACTTTTTCTTACTTGGATTTATGTTTTTTTTTCTGTTTTTGAACTTCAAGTTTCCTATATGCAATTCTCATTTTGAAGACATTTATTAAATTATTGATATGGTTTTGTCATGTCTTCATTTCTCTAGATTTTCATAGTGTTTAATGTGAAAACCAATCTTTGCTTTTATTACAAACACAAAGGCATGTTTGCTCTTATTAAATTGAACTTAATCACATTTCCATCAAGAACTTTATCTGAAAAGGAATAGTGTATCACATTTAAATATATACCTTAACCTGAAATAGGATTGGGGGTGGCCACTAGAATACTTCAGCTCTAACCTTTGTGATTGTAGAACCCCCAATATTTTAAAATTTTGATAGTTTGGTCATGTGGCAAGTGTACATTCATATATGCAGATGAGAACACGAGACCTATGCTATAGGTGAAAATAAGCATGTTACTAAAGCTATTGCACGAAGCAAAAATACTAGCTATTCCAACAAAGAAACAAAACACAAATATGTAGAATAAGATGTGTTTCACAAGTGCAATAAACTCATTCCTTCAACCCATTTGTGTATGAAAATGAGAGGAGTATTTATAAGAAATACTCAAGAGAAGAGTCCTAACATATGATAACTAGGTGAGTCACCAAGTGAGTCACTATGAAAGAGACTAAGTAAATCAAGACTTGCTAATAATAAAAGATGCTTCCTATGAATGTGACACATGGGTTGAGAAAATGCCTCTCATGATGCCATACATGTTCAATTCAACACCTAAGCAAGATTAGCCTATGCATAATAAACCTGGGATAATAAAATAACTATGCAAATACATTAAACACTCTAACAACAAGCCTTTTGTTGTAGTGCCTTAAGGATATATGGATACCAAATTATACTAGTATCAAGGGATGCTCGTGTCTTGTGTGAATTTGATTGAACCTTTACCCCCATTGTGGCATCTAAGCTGAAGGTGCTTCAGTAACATTAATGAAAAGCGCTAACACAAAAAGAAAGAGGTTGTTGGTAGTATCGCATTAACATGTACAAACTTTCAAATGGCAAGTGGTTATATGAGGCACAAATTTGGTTAATCATGGTAGCTTCAGCATTGATTGCATCCTTATTAACTTGTCTAGCTATGATTAATTTGTTAAAGTTGTTTAACCTTCGTCCTAAAGTGAACCTACAATTCTAAGTCGAGTATATAAACCAAAAGGTGTCCTAATTTACATGTTACTATAGCTATTGCATGAAGCGAAATTACTAGCTATTCCAACAAAGAAACAAAACACAAATATGTAGAATAAGATGTGTTTCACAAGTGCAATAAACTCATTCCTTCAACCCATTTGAGTATATGAGAATGAGGAGTATTTATAAGAAATACTCGAGAGAATAACTTAAACAAGACTTGGCAATAATAAAAGATGCTTCCTATGAATGTGACATGTGGGTGAGAGAAAATGCCTCTCATAATGCCTCACATGTTCAAGTCAACACCTAAGCAAGGTTATCCTATGGATAATAAACCTAGGGTAATAAAATAGATATGCAAAAATATTAAGCACTCTAACAACAAGCCTTTATTTGTGTTGCCTTTAGGAAATATGGATACCAAATTATTATAGTATCAAGAGATGCTTGTGTCTTGTGTGAATTTGATGGATCCTTTACCCCCATTGTGGCATCTAAGTTGAAGGTGCTTTAGACACTCTAATGAAAAGCACTAACACAACAAGAAAGAGGTTGTTGGCAGAAGTGCTTCAATATGACCAAACATTCAAATGGTAGGTGGTTATAGGAGGCACAAATTTGGTTAATCATGGTAGCTTCATTACTGATTGCATGTATTATGAGGAGATTGTTGATGTAGCCAAATTCTTTTATGCCCATGTCATCCCACTTCATGTGTTATGTTCTCCATACTTAAAGATGTGTTTCAAACGATAAACACAATTGGATCCTAATATGTTCTCCTTTGAAAACATAGATTATGTACCATCCTGCTTGATAAACAATATTTGAGGTTGAACTCATTGATGGAGGAAATGCGACAAATGTGCATAAGCATTGGTTGGCATGTTATCATGAATTGGAAATTTGCTAATTGACATTGGCAGCTCATCAATATTATTGTTACATGTTTAATTGACTCACATTTTCCTTGATCTATTGATTGCTCAAGGAAGCAAAAATATGTAAACTCTTAAGTTCATCTTTTGAAGGAGGTTGTGACTGATTTAGCTTGTTTTTATAAATTAGCTAGTTTGATGGAGAGTGTTCACAAACACATTTTTTTGGACTTTGTGTTTTGTTCATGTATTGAACTAATTGGACTTTATTGGGAAGCTAGTGTAGGTGAAGATGGTAGTGGCAAAATCTAGTGATAGATAAGTGTTTTAAATAACCACTACATGTCAGTTGCACTCTTAAAGAATTTTTTGATGAAGTAATTCCTCAAATTAGTGGAGACTAAGTATGCTAGCTATTTCATTTTTATGGAGGTGCAATAGGCTCTACAATACACGATGGTTTGCGGTGAGTGGAAAAAGTGCAGTAAGGCCAAGACAAAAAAAGAAGAAGGATAGGCAAAATATCTTTTGATGATACTTGGTGGTCAATTGTGAGATAAGATATTAAGAATACTTTTTTTTTTATCAATTTTCTGTATTTTTTTCTTTTAAATTTTCTTTTATCTTTGATCTAAAATCTAAAAAAAATAGCATACGCTACTTTTATTTTTTTGTTGCTTGTAGACAATTTTGCTCAATCATTTCATTTGCTATGCGGGTAATTAGATATGTTGATATAGACTCGCCCATGCTTGGGGAGATATAAGAGACATTTGACAACATGTTTGGAAAGATGATGCAAGGAATTCATGGTAGTAACCTTGTATTAGAATTTAATAAGGAGCATATTATGTATTTCGTGACATGGAGAAACACAATGAACACTCCACTTCATATGGCAACTTATTCTCTTAAGCCCAAGTGATATGCACTTAAGACTAGTAGAGTGCCTCCTTTTGATGATGATTAAGTAAAGGGTTTATGAAGGCCCTTGGGAAGATGTTCAACATCAAGGATTTATTTAGACTTTGGGAACAATGGATTGTGTTTGTTAATCTTTGAGGTCCAACATTCAATAAATTAGAGTCTAAGATAGATAGGGCTATTCTTGCTCAAAAAGACCCTATTGTATGGTGGTCCATGACATGGGAAGGATACAATAGAGTTGAGTATGCATTACTCACCTATTTTCATAGGGAACTAGTTTCTTTGCTACATAGAGGAATTGGTTAATGTTTTAGTTAATATGAATAGGCTTGCCTTTACATGAGCGGAGTAAAAAGGTAAATCACCTAATTAATTATTAATTACGACCTATTTACACTAGCATGCATAAGTTTATTTTCTTATATATGGGTACGTCATCAAGCCTTATAGCCGAGACCCATCTATGCATTCATGTATTTCATCAAACTCCCTAAATTGCATTTAAGGGGGGTTATTGGAGTGATAAGGTAAACCACCTAATTCATTATTAATTAGGACCTATTGACACTAGCAAGCTTAAGCTTACTTAGGTCATTTTTTTTTTATCTCAAGTCATATGATTAAGACACATGTCATGATCTAATTTAATCCTCACTTGGGGTTTCTACTAGGCTTTTTTATCCTTTATTAAAGATTTGTTCATTGTATATTCTATCAATTATCAAATATTGCATCATATAACTCTTAGGCATATTAGCAAATTAGTTGTTTTTTCTCTTTTTTGTGATGGGATGTTTTGGTTGCAGGTGATCTTTGGGGGTTGTGGGGTTCAATCATCAACTCTAACATGGAGAAGTTAATAATAGTTCATGCGACCTTGTGATTTTAGGATTGACAAAATTCAAACACACTTTGGGATGTTGGGAGTGACTCAGAGAGGTTGATTTCGATAATGATATCACAAATGAGACATTGCCATAGGAGGTTTAATTTTTTTTTTATCTTATTGCTATGCAAGTTGGGTGACAACACAATAGTTTGTCCCACTTGTGAGATATCTTGATTTTTTCCAAAAATCATGTATTTGAGAAAAATAAATGATTAAGTTTAGAGGGGTTCCATCTAAGGGGGTTTGATTGAAGGGGGTTAGATCAAACCCCTTTGGATAGAATTTCACTAGGCTTAAATCGAACCCCTAATGGACTCTCCTTTGTATCTATCAAAATGCAAACAAAAATTGCTTCACCTTTGGGGAATAAATGAAGTCATTTGGAAATGCCATTTTGTAACAATGTAACCCTTAGTATTAGTTTTACAAAAGTAATTTGTAATATTATATATATATATTAGTTTTATAAAGAATGTAGGTCCATCACAAAAAAACATTGACATGTATACAAGACGCTAGGAAAAATAGCATTGTTAGAAAAATCTTTTAAAATGTATTGCACTTCACATAGATGTTCTCGTTTTAATGAAAAAAGAAAAAAATAATTTTGATATATATGCTAAGAGAAATGTAATTAGGTCTACAAATTTTGTTAGTACGAACTCAAGACTTAATAATAAATAAGATATTTGGTAAAAAATTACCAAAAAACCATGCACTAGACATTGGAGTTAATGATCTAATTCCAAAAAATCATGGAATTTTTTTATTTGTAGTGAAATTATGTATTATGCAATAATATTGAAATAATTTTAATAATTAAAAAAATAGTCTGAATGTAAATAGAAAATGCCACAACTTATTAGTTTATATCATTATTAAATTTTTGATTGTTTGTTCTTTATAGTGGACGTAATTTGAAAAATGCTGATTTTGAGCACCCCACTTAGGCCAAAAAGTGGGACACATTGTTGTGCTAGCACTGGCCCATTATTGGATATTTTATAGCCTTCAAGCCTTTTGCCATTTGGCTGTTCTATAAACATGCAATCTTTATGTTGGTTGTAAATTGTTCTTCATAATAGTAGTTTCTGGACTAGTGGACAGTTAATAATTGTGTTTTGATCACATTTTCTGTTTGATGACATGCAAACGTTTCCAAGGTTAGATTAATATCTTTAACTACAAAGTTGATTGTGCTTTTCTATGGCAGGTGCCTTTGCTACAGCAGGTATTCTTAGTGCAGGCTTAATCAGTTTCAGGAATGGGAATTATCAGTTGAGTCAAAAGTTGATGAGAGCTCGTGTTCTTGTGCAAGCTGGCACGGTAGGATTGATGGTTGGTACTGCTGTCTATTATGGAAAATTTTAACAAGTGTAAATAGAGGCCCATTAAAGTCCGCAAAATAGACACTATGTGATTGAAATGGTAGATCGTGTATTGAAGATGAAAAGCAAAATGAAAGTATTCTTTCATTGTTCTTCAAAATATTAAAATAAAATCAGAGGATGCAATTAACTTGTTCTCTGGGATTCACCAAGTTAACGAGTTTATCTGAAACTGCCAATTTTTTATTATCTTATGAGAAAAAACTTTTCAGTCTTGACAATATACTAGGTTCCTTGTGATCTGAAATACATTTTTATGTGCAACTCTGTCATTCTTTCATAGTGAAAAATAATTTTGGTTCAGATTTTATTAAGTCAACATCTACATTGGTTGCTTTGGGGGTGAATATGGTGGCAAAAATCTGTGCCTGCATTAATTGGGCTAGCTCCGAGCATTCATTGATGTTGATTCACTTGACATTTACTTTCAGCTCAGTTACAATGGCAATACATATTGTGCAGAGTGATCATGTTTTTTAAATTCTTGTCTGGAGTTATATGAAAGTATGGCATCCTGGCAAGTGTTAGAGAGATGTTTTTAATTATTGTAGGAAATGTCGAGGCAGATTGAGACTTTGAGTTATGATAAGGATTACAAGTTACAACCATTTAGTGCCACTGCCGTCTATGTGCTAGAGAATATGAACTGGAGGGATGAGTGTTTTCTTAGATTTTTGTTTTTTTGGAGTGTGATAACTTCTGCAAGCTCCCATTATTTTTCAATATTAGTTTTCAGGGGAAACAATTAAGGGTGGTCATGGAAAATTTAACGTCATGGATTTTGTATTTACACGTTTCCTCCTATCTGTTTTCTTTTTTCCTATTGACACATGACATAATTTCAGAAGTGAGTTTTCTGTAAGCTGGCCAGGCTCCTGCTCATGTTACACAAAAGGAGGAATCTGAATAACAGGAGCGTTACTTTCGAAAAACTTGCTATTAATTGCGAGTAATTTCTACGTGTTGCATTTGCAGTGCTGTTTCTTGAGTTTTTAACTTCTACCCATTTTGAAAAAACTGGCTCTAAAATATACATATAGATATTACAGTCGGAGGCAGAAAAATACAGAGCACAAGTTCTTACTTCTTTAGTTTAGTGTTAGGGTTAGGGTATTTTAATTTTGTACAAGTTTTAAAATAATTTTTTTAAACCTATTGACTTTAAAAATATACTCATTTCTACCCTAATGAGTGTAGATAAAAAATCATTAGAGCTGTCTCCAAAATAGTAGGTTATGCTTCATGCAGCACAGTTTACTATTTTAGGGTCAGCTCTTTTTTTTTTATATAAATCATATCAAGTGTAAATAAACTAGGGTTATTTTACTCTACACATTTTTTTTGGGTAATTGGCGTTCTTTTTATCTTTACCCATTATGTTTGACATGAATTAACAAAAGCAGTTTATTATTTTATGAATAGAAATTGTTTTTCAGATTTTCTAGCTTTTAAGTTTTTATTGAGATTTTCCTGTTATAAGTGTGGGTAATTGAAATCCATTTTTACTTTTTCCAAACCGTTGCAATGCATATTACTTTTCAAAGCGAGACAACACCAGAGGTGTGGTTCTCATGAACTAGCAACGGGACTGGTTAGGAAGCATTTGAACTTGCTAGGGTTGTTTGAAAGAAAAGAGGAAAAAAGTCCTTGGTAAGATTTTGGATGGCAGTGAGCTTAATGACACGGGGTTCCCGAGTGTGCTTAACCCTGGTTGTCAGAGATTGCTGTGAGGGAAACAACTGACTTAATAGGTGATTAAACTACAGTTCTCATATCACTGGCAAACAGAACCAACATCTACCAAAAGAGAGACATCTACTGTGGTAACGATATCGTTAACTCGTCATAGACCTTGGGAACAAATTTCTGAACTTACTTGGGTGCCGTCTTTATTGTCATTCACAACAAAAGTTGCTGAGTTTTTCTATTTTAAAACTGGTCAAATCATTAACTGTATTTTTTATTCACGCTTTGGCAATGTTGTATCAATACTTGTAATTGGAATGATACTACAATCTAAAATTATGTTTATATTATCTCATGATTTTAACTGTCGCCACAATATTTGGCATGCTTACTGTACCGAATAGTTGCTGATTCTGTTGTGTTTCTATGGGCCAATCTACATAGTAGAAAATTCTTTACACGTGAGTAACAGAGATGGAAATTTTATTGATGGGTAGTGATAGATCTCAACCACTGGGAGAGGACTAGTCCAGACCTTAGTCTAGACTCTGGACTAGACTGGAGACGATTTGGTGTTTGTTTATGTATTGAGACCATGGGAAAAAATGGGTACTCTCCCAATATAAACCTACCCATCCTAACATGTTGGTGTAGTCATTTTGGTCCCATGATACAAACAATATAAAATATAGCTCTTAGCAATATTATGTTGAACGCCATTAAGATAATCTGTAAGAATGCATTAATTTATTTACATAGTCAAATGATTTTGAGTTGAGTAAAATTGAGTGAGGTTAAGGTTATTATAGATGGATCCAACATCCATCTATGGATCCAAACAAAAAATTCCAAGTCCCCATGAACTTTAAGAATCACTTTGTCAAAGTTTGGTAATTTTTTTCTCACGTCCCTTAAGATACTATGCTATAATTGTGCACCCCAGATAGATCAAGATGCTTGAGTAATGAAATGGGGACTCCTATAAAATTCACCCACCCACCTTGATGTGTTTTCATAGTCGATTCATCCCCAAAACATGAAGAACACAAAATATGGCTCTTGGCAACATTGTGTTGAACACAAATGAGGCATTTTGCAAGAATATATTAATTCATTACATCAAATGATTTGGAGTTGGGAAAATATAGAGATATTATTATGGAGGGATACCAAATCCACCCATAGGTTTTGACAAAAAATTCCTAGGGCCCACAAACTCTAAGAACTACTCCATCAAAGTTTGGAATTTTTTGCTCTCTAGTCTCTTAAGAGAAATTACCAAAACCATGTATCTTGGAAGGATTGACACACCTAGGGAATGAAATAGGGCCTCCCCTAGCATTCATCCTCACACCTCTATATGTTGGCATAATTTTCTCAACCCCATGACATCAAGAACACAAAATATGGCTCTTGGCAACATTATGTTGAACACAAATGAGATATTTTAAAAGAATGCATTCGTTGTTTGCACAGTAAAAAAAATGAGTTGAAGGAAAATAAGAGGTTATTTTGGAGGAAACCCACATCTAATTTTAGGTCTAAATAAAAATAATTTAGGCCTCACAAACTCTAAGAACTACTATCTCAAAACTTGATATTTTTGCTCTCATGTCTCTAAAGAGATTTTTGCCAAAACTGTGTAGCCTAGATGGACTGATACACCTAGGAAATGAAAAAAGGCTTCCCCTATCATTCGCCTACTCACCCTAACATGTTTTTGATTCATGTAAAAATAGGTTTTGAAGGGACCCAAAACCCTTTACAGTCATGAGCAAGGCCGCAAAAAGAATAGCTTGCAGCCAACCAAAAGCTAGCCCCCAAACAAGATCCGTCAAGATTTACATTTAGAACTACTCTTGTGGGAACGAAGAGTCATATCAAAAGAAGGCCAAGATAATTTAGTTTTTTTTCCTTTAACATGTTAACATAGTCATTTTAGCTTCATAATAAAAAAAATGAAACATATAGGTCTTAACAACATTATGTTGAACACAAATGAGAAATTTTGTAAGAATACATTTGTTCTTTGCATGGTCAAATGGTTTGGACTTGAAAAAAATTGAGAGAGGTTATTATGAAGGGATTCCACATCCATTTTAGGTCTATATAGAACATTCCTAGGCTTTATGAACTTTGAGAACTGCTCCATCAATATTTGGAAACTTTTTTCTTTAGGTCTATTAAGAGACTTTTCCAAAACCTTATGTTTTGGACATATCAAGAAACCTAAGTATTTAGGGCCTCTCTTGGAATAAATCCACCCACCTAGATGTGTTGATGTAGTTATCTTGCCTCAACAATGTGAATAATGTAAAATATGCCTCTTGGAAACATTATGCTGAATGTAAATGAGAAGATATTATATTATGGAGGAACACCACATCCACCTATAGGTATAAAAAAACATTCACAGGCCCCACAAAATCCAAGAACATCTCCATCAAAAATTTTCAATTTTTTGCTCTTGATTCTCTTGAGAGACTTTGTCACATTTGTTTAGCTTGAAAGGATCAAAATACCTAGGGAATAAAATGAGGGCTTTCTTAAAATACAACCATCCACCCTAATGTGTTGGCATATTCAATCTAGCCCCACAACATGAAGAACACAAAATATGTCTCTTGGCAACATTGTTGAATGTAAGTGAGGCATTTTGCAAGATTGCATTTGTTGTTTGCATAGTCAAACAATTTTGAGTTGATGAAAACTAAGAGAAGATTTTGTAGGGACCCCACATCAATTTGTAGGTCTAGATAAAATATTTCTAGGCCCCACAAATTTTGAGAACTATTATATCATAGCTTGGTATTTTTTTCTCTCAAGTTTCTTAAGATAACTTTTTCTAGGAATGTGTAGCTTAGATGGATTGAGATGCCTAGGGAATCAAATGAGGCCTCCCATAGAATTCACTTGCTTGCCCCATCATATTGATGCAATTGGTTTAGTCTCACAATAGTAAAAACACAAATGAGGCATTTTTCAAGAATGCATTCCTTATTTGCATGGTTATACAATTTTACGTTGACTAAAATTGAGAGAGGTTATTATGGAGGGAACCAACATCCACCTTTCGGTCCAAATAAAATAGACCTATGCTCCACAAACTTTGAGAACTACTCTGTCAAATTTTGGTAATTTTTTTTCTATAAAGTCTCTTAAGAAACTTTTTCGAAACCCTTTAGCCCAAATGGATCAAGAAACACGAGGAATGGAACATGGCCTCCCCTAGCATTCACCCACCCATATTGACATGTTGGAATGATAAATTTGGCCCCATGACATGAAGAATACAAAATATGTCTCTTGGAAATATTATGTTGAATACAAATGAAATATTTTGGAAGAATACATTCATTATTTGCACAATCAATTTTTTTTAGTCGACTAAAACTAAGAGAGGTTATTATGAAGGTACCCCACATACACTTGTAGGTCTAGAAAAAATATTCATAGGGGCCACTAACTTTGATAACTACTCTATCAAATTTCGGTAGTTTTTTTCTCTTAGGTCTCTTAAAAGACTTTAATAGAACCTTGTAGCTTGAATGGATAAAAAAATTTAGGAATGAAATGATGCCTCCTCTAGCATTCACCTACCCACTTCAATATTCTAGATAAATTGATTTGGCTCCATGACACAAATAACACAAAATATTTCTCTCGACGACATTATATTGAACACAAATGGGGATTTTTTTTTAAATGCATTCATTCTTTACATGATCAAACAATTTTGAGTTGACTAAAAATAAGAGAGACTATTGTGGAGGGACCCGCATCCGCCTTTGGGTCTAGATAGAACATTCCTAGGCCCCACAAACTTCAAGAGTTACTCTATCAAAGTTCAGTAGTTTTTTGTTATTGAGTCTCTTACGATACTTTTCTAGAACCCTATAGCTCGAAAGGATCAAGACGCCTATGGAAAAATAGGACCTACTAGCATTCACCCACCCACCACAATATGCTAACATAATTGGTTTATCTCCGCAATGTGAAGAGTATAAAATATGTCTCTTGGCAACATTATTCTCAACGCAAATGAGGTATTTAATGCATTCATTATTTACATGGTCAAATAATTTTTAAATAAATAAAACTAAGATATATTATTGTGGAGGGACCCTAAATCCACTTGTAGGTCTAGACAAAACATTCCTAGGCTCCATGAACTTTGCAAACTACTATGCCAAAGGTTTGACCATTTTTTCTCTCAAGTCTCGTAAGAAACTTTATTTGAAACCTACAACCTAGATGTATCGAGACACATGGGGAATAAAATGGGGCCTTCCTTAGCATTCACCTACCCACCTAAAATTTTGACACAACCAATTTGGCCCCATGACATGAAGAACATAAAATATGGCTCTTGGAAACATTATGTATCAAATATAAATGACATTTTTTAAGAATGTATTTTCTCTTTGCAAGGTCAAATGGTTTTCAGTTGACTGAAATAAGATATTTATTATGGAGGGACCCCACATCCATTTATAGGTCTAATTGGAACATTCCTAGGTCCCATGAACTCTAAGATTTACTTCATCAAAGTTTGATAGTTTTTAATTCTCAAGTCTCTTGAGAGACTTTGTAAGAACCGTATAGCTCAAAGTGATCAAGGCACATGGGAAATGAAATGAGGCCTCTCTCAAAATTCACCCACACACCCTAATGTGTTGGTATAATTGGTTCATATCCTTGACATAAAGAACATAAAATATGGCTCTTAGCAACATTATGTTGAACACATGAGGTATTTTGTAAGAATGCATTCATTCTTCACATGGTCTAATAGTTCTGAGTTGACTAAATTTGAAATATTTTATTATGGAGGGACCCTACATCCACTTGTAGGTCTCAACATAATATTCCTAGGCTCTAAAAACTTTACGAACTACTCTATCAAAGTTTGGAATTTTTTGCTCTCAATTCTCTTAAGATATTTTACTAGAAACCTACAACCCAAATGGATTGAGACACCTAGGGAAAAGCGAAGCCTCACTTAGAATTCACCTACCCACCCTAATGTGTTGGTACAATTGTTTCAATCCCACAACATGAGGAATACAAAATATGGGTCTTGGCAACATTATGTTGAATGCAAATGAGGTATTTTGCAATATTGAATTCATTATTTCCATATTCAAATGATCTTGAGTTGAAAAAAATAAAGAGAGGTTATTTTGGAGAGGACCCTGCATCCACCTATAGATCCATATATAACACTCCTAGGCCCTAGGATGCTTGAGAATCATCACATTAGATTTTGGGTAGTTTTTTGCTCTCAAGTATCTTAAGAGACTTTGCTAGAACCCTTTATCTTAAAAGGATTGAAACACCTAGGGAAAAAATTGAGGCATACCTTAGTATTCACTTACCCAATCTAACATTTTGGAATAGTTGGTTTGACTCCATGATGTAAAGAACAAAAAATATGACTTGGCAATATTATGTTGGATGTCAGTGAGGCATTTGTAAGAATTCATTCATTATTTGTATGATCAAATAATTTTGTGTTGATAAAAAATGAGTGAGGTTATTGTGGAGGGACCCCACATCCAGTTTTAGGTCTAGACATGACATCTTAGGCCCAATGAACTTTGAGAACTACTCTTTCAATGTTTGGAATGTTTTTGCTCTTAGGTTTCTCAAGAGACATTGTTAGGGGAATGAAATGGGGCCTTCCACATAATTCACCTACCACCTTGATATTTTGGTGTAATCATTTCAACCCCATAAGATGAAGAATACAAAATATGTCTCTTGGCAACAATATATTGAATGTAACTAAGGCATTTTACAAGAATAGATTTCTTGATGGCATGGTAAAACTATTTTGATTTGACAAAAATTGAGAGATATTATTATGGATGGACCCAAAATCTAACTATTGGTCCAGATAGGAAATTCTTAGACACTATGAACTCTAAGAATTTCTTCATCAAAATTTTTGGCATTTTTTTGCTCTTAGGTTTTTTAAGAGGTGGTCATAATCATGTAGCCCAAATGGATCAAGAAATTTTGATAAAAAGACAAGGCCTCCCCTATCATTCAACCACCCACCCCAACATCTTGGTATAAAAGGTTCAACCCCATGATGTGAATAATGCAAAATATGGCTCTTGGCAACAATACATTAAACATAATTGAGACATTTTGCAAGAATGCATTTCTTGTTGGCACAATAAACTATTTTGAGATGAAAATAATTAAGAGAGATTATTATGGAGCGAACCCACATCTATATATAGGTCTAGATAGAACATTATTATGCACCATGAACTTTGAGAATTGCTTCATCAAATTTTGGTAGTCTTTTGGTCTTAGGTTTCTTTAGAGATTTTGCTAGAATCATGCAGCCCAATAAATTGAAACACATAAGTAGTGCAATGGGGTATCCTCTAGAATTCACTTTCCCACTCCAATGTGTTGGTGTAGTTGGTTCAACCCCATGACATGGTGAATACAAAATATGGCTCTTGACAACAATACATTGAATTCAATTAAGGCATTTTAAATGAATGCATTCATTTTTGGCATGGTCAAAATATTTTGATTTGAAAAATCTGAGAGGTTATTGTGGTGGGACGCCACATCTATATATAGGTCTATATGAAACATTCCTAGTCTCCACAAACTTTGAGAACTATTTCATCAAATTTTCATAGATTTTTTGCTCTTAGGTCTCATAAGAGACTTTATTAGAACCATGTAGCTTATAAAAATTGAAACACTTGGGGGAAAATGGGGCCTCCCCTAACATTTAATTTTTCACCCTAACATATTGGTATATTTCGTTTGTTCCCATAATACAAAGAACATATAAAATATCAAATTTATTGATAACTTTTGTAGTTTTTGCAAATTTTTGGTTTTCAACCCAAATCTTTGAATTTTTTTAATTTTATTAGTTTGTACATGTTATAAATCATATTATATTTAATTTGAAATCCCAAAATTTCCTAATCTATAGCTTGATGCAAATTTATGCTACATGTAGTAGCTTTTGACAACTTTTTGTTTTCAATAGTGTTTTGCAACTTTGGTCTAACTTTGATTTTTCTCATTTTTCCTCTTGGTTTTTTATTTATCATTACTCCATTATGCTTTTAAAGCATTAATACACCTATATCGATTCATTTCATTCATTCAAATGGTCAAAGTCATACTTATTGAAGTTCTACCTAGGGTTGTCCTATTTAGGACTATTATAATCCTCTTCGTGGTTGTATAAAAGTCATATTTTCCTTCTTTTTCTCTTTTATATGTTCATTATCCCTTCAAAAATCCTAATTAAAATCTCTTTTCATGGATATCCCATGAATTATGGTCTCTCAAATGGTATAATAGTAATTCAATATGAATATCACATCAACAAGCTCTTGGAATCCTTCTTTTAAACTACTTTTTCTAAGTTTGCCTTATGATTTGAGTCCATTGAAACATATCACTATGTTAATAAATATGAGTGTAGTATTGCTATGTATATTCTAGGGTGACCTTTATGATCATATGATAGTTATCGTTGTTACAATATATTGTTCATGCTTTGAATGTAATGCCTAAGAGTTTGAAACATATAACTTGATGGACTATCTTGATTATTGGGAAAACGTCTCAAACTTGCAGTTACATAAGGTACTGTTGATATGATAGTGGCAGGGGGGTTCCATCGTGAGGGTTTGGGGGTTCATCCCCCCGATGAGGGGTCTAAGGGCCGTGCCCCAATGAGGGCTCAAGGCAATGTGTTCGAAAGGATAATTTAATCTATATTTTATTATTGTAAATCTAGACCATTCATCATTAGGTCTTAGATCTAATGACTAATATTTTATTAGCTTGACTTTCCCTAGAAGGCAACCCTATTTTATGAGGGAATTATATTACAACTGTGTATTGTGATGTATTTTGAGAGTCTGATAGTGGTTGTGTTGCCTTTGGACCTCTAGTTGGTGATACTCCTATGAGAAGCTTGCTCTGCAAGTATATTGTAATCTTTGTGATTTTTGAATAATATATTTGGAACTTTTGGATTGTGAGGTTTTTCTCCCGAAGGGGTTTTCCCCACGTAATTCACTATGTTGTGGTATGCATGATATTTATGTTTATTTTTGTTTAAATTTCTGTGATTGTTAAAGATTTTTAAAGTTTTGCATTATCCTCCTCTCAAGATTAGTGTAGGAAGTTGTTCTGCTACCTTAGCTTCCTTACATCAACAATAAAGAACATTGGTATTCATGAATAGAAACACAAATACATACCTCTATAACATAAAAAATACTAGATTAGAATTTAATATCATTATGTATCAAACACTCATATCAATTATAATTGAATAAAAATAAAAGTCCTTCAAAATGAATTTGATCTTAGGGTTTGGTGAGTTGTCATTGGCAACCAAACCCTAAGTTTGATTTAAGACCATTCCAATTGTATTTTTGGAAGAAACTTGATATAAACCTCCTTGTATTTGACTAATAATCAGTTAAATATTTGAAAACACAAAAAATGAGAGAGGTTATTGGACTATAGATTAATCTCAAGCCTCTTTGGATTTGAATATCAGTTTTTGGCTTATAATTTCATTTACCTTTTTCCTAGATGCATTGATATTTGGAAAAGGATAGGAGGATGACATAAAACTATCAACATATCTAGATAAGGTGTCACTGTAATAATCTTGTCCTTTTTTCCCATCATAGAAACTAGATCTACTAGTATACATGAATAAGTTGATCTAGAATAGAAATTAGACCATACATCTATTTTTACAATTTAATAATATATTAAGACTCAACGTTGTAGAGACTTCAAAGAAATCCACTCATAAGATCTACCTTGTTGGTGGGAAACTTTGAGCATACAAAAATTTAACAAGTCATAGATGGTTGCCTTGACCTTATATGGGCAACGAATTCAAGGTTTTATAAACAAAGATCATTATTGTGGTAAACCATAAAATGAAACATTTTAGAAGATGGTATATGGGAATATGATATAAGCATATGATATTACAAAAATAACCATATAAACATATCTTAATGATCCATCAACAAATTCATAAACTTCCTATGGAGTTATAATATGGTTCCTTACAAAAAAATTGTAAATAATTTTATATGAATGTTCCTCACATTCATATCATGGAATGCAGAAGATTCATGCTATTAAGACTTTTATATCCTTCTCATTGACCAACTAGTTAAAGATTGTATTCAAATCAATAAATATGATTAAAAGAGGATCTTAATGTTCATCAAAAGCATATAAAAATTTCATGGAGATGTTTAGATGGTTACCAATTGTACATTAGATACATTACTCAATATGATACAATAGAAATCAAGTGAGAGGAAAATAAAAAGTAGGCGTATACATTCAAATGCTCAACCTACTACAAGATACAAAACAACATATATAGTTCTTTTCTTTGTTCTACAACCTTGTTCTACAACCTTGTTGAAAACCTTTCAAATTCTATTGATTAGGTTATTCTATTTTCTTGTATGCCACGCATTAACTTAATTATATATTTTCATGGAAATTTTTAACTAAAATGCAAGTTTTTAAGGTTCCTTAGTTTTATGTGGAACCCTTTACAATGGGTTAATGAGATTATTATAATAATAGTTATTTCCTTAGGCAATGTAGATATAAGTATAATTAGTAAACATTAATATTTTTAAAATTATTTATACCAAATGTAAGGATATGTTACTAAAAATATAAGATGTAAAGAGTAGCACTTGACACCCTTGACATATGGATGTGGAAATAAAAGTGCAATATGTGAGGGCAGAAGTAATGATGTCATCGATGTAAATATATAACAACATTTAAAGGCCTAAGATATAATTGGGGGGAAGGCAAGAAGCCTCAAATATAAAGGTGTTGAATGAAAGAATAATAAAATAAAGGGGGAAGAAATGATGTCCTTCGTCTAATTTGGTAAAACTAAAAGTGTAATATTTCAATGTAGGGTAAATTTGTTAACTCTTAAAGTATGGTGTGATAATGTAGGATCAATTACTTGTAATCGATGGTCAAATAATGAGGCATAAACATCATAGTTTGGTATATTTAATAAACATAGGTAGGATAATATAATTGGACAAGCATAAGAAAAGAGCCATAATTGGCATGAGAATGCTTGACATGATAAGAAATAATAAAGAAAGATGTGAAACCAAAAGTTGAAGGAAAGAGTCATAAAAACACAAATAAAAAATGCCAACACACATAAGGAGGTGGAAGCTAAAATATGAAAATGATTGGTAAAGATCAACCCAAGTGGGAAACAAAGGCAAAGGTTAGTAAATTATATGCATAAAGTGTTTCTACACAATAATAGAACAAAATATATGTGAAGCAAGGGAAAACCTAAATGAAAAATGGGAAATTAAAGCTAAGAAAGGAAGGAAAAAAGAAAAAAATATGACAAGAAATAAGAGGTGTAAATAAGGATGCATAAGAAATATTTTTTATCTCTTATATTGGTTTGTTCATCTTTTGTGTTTCATGTAACTCAATTTAAGGTGTGCTATGGTGAACAATACTAACCTCTTAACATGCATGATATATTTTCCCATGACTAATCTTATAAAGTAAGGGAGTTGTGGGATCATGAGTATGGTTAATTTTTTTATTCCCTTTGTCTATAAGTTCTTGAATTTATGGTTAAAAACAATACATCTATCTATTGAATGTCAATGTATGCAATGATATGAAAAAAATACTTAATTGTGTGTGGTGTGAGCTTAGAGTTATCCATTGGCTTAATTGGAGGTAAAATAATAAGATTATGTTTCAATACTTATTCTAATACAATATGTGGATGCTCTTCTAATATAGTGAATTCTCTAAATATATTTATTTTAGAAATTACATTCCATGATCATCATGAATATTTTCACTTAATCACTATGAAACGAGGAATGAAATGATGAACGACTCAAATTGAAAGGTGAACCTCAAATCAAAGAAAGAAAAAATGTTACCAAAAAATAAACTTAAGAACTCAACAATATACTTGCAATTTGTAAAACATACTCGTTATCTGGTAGTTTTAAGGCCTCTAGAGAATGTGAATATGTTACATAATGTGCTCACATTTCATATTACCAAAATTTTCTTGCCATTTTTGGTTTGAAGAAGGCTTGGATAATGAACCTAAAGGTTTGGGCTCTCAATTTTCCCCCATTCAACATGGTTTTTCACTTTCAATAGTATTTTTCATCTTCAACGCCATCCTACTTACTCATTTTGTAGTAATATTTGACTAAATCACCATCAAAATATCACACATCTTATTAACTTTCTATCCATGTAATGTTTTTTCCTATTTGAAACACATTAACATATTTATTTTTATTTTCTTTTACTAATATTTCTATATTCCTTAGATACATATGTATTGATTTTTATTTATAACTTTTGATCCTCTTATCAAAATTTAAATTTTTATATAAGATTATATATACTTCATTCTTTGCACATACAAAAAATTGTATTTTTTTGATTATTTTTGTGCAATTTATGTGATGCACACACTTGGTGATACAATTTTCAAGATGCATCCATTTGAAAAATCATCTTGAAAATAGTCAATTAAAAAACACAACTTCTAGTACTCACTCTTAACTATATTTCTACCAATTAATTAAAAAACTACCGAATGCAACAAAAAAGTGGGGTGCACACCAAACACTATGTTATATTTTATCAAAAAAATAGGAATGCTTTTTTGTGCACATGATATTTGACCCTCTTAACCTTAACCATTTAAACAATTTATTTGAGCAATCTAGAAACTAGATTCATAGTACTACAGTTCTTGTTCTTTTTGTATCTTCAAAATTTGAGTGCATGCATCTTCAATCACTCATCCAAGTTTACGTTTAGCTAATTTAAAAATAAATGATCACTTTTAACCTGCTTTTTGTCTCCCATTTCCACGCACTTATCCTTATCTGTAATATTCTACAACTAGTTACCTTTTTATTTCTATGTTAAATCTTTAAAAAAAAATTGCACATTAATATTAATTATTACCAAAGTGTCTAACTAAAGATATCCAAGAACAATATCAAACTATCAACATCTAAAACACAAAAAAATAAGTTCAAAACATATTTTTCCACATGATGAGCTTCAAATCAAATTCAAATCTTACCTTCTATTTGAGTATCCCTAATATTCTATTCTTGTTTGGCCAAGTCTCTATGTTATACTTGTTACTAGTATTTATGGATACACTGACCTTTTTCTTTTAAATGTATCAATGAAATTGAAATATGAAATATTCATCTTGTAGAGCTAAATTACATATAATCCTAGCCTTCTCCTCTTTATTTTATTCACTAAAATTCTCTTCCTTCTCACATCATTATCCGCAATCTCCTCTTTATTTTCATCCCCATCCTTATGTTTGTCCCTCTTATCCTCACCATTTTCTTCTTCTTTTGTCATCCATTTATCTAAGAAAATTTATTTTGTTTTGTTCTAAGAGTGATTGTTTTATGCAATGAATTGAACAATGCAAGAGCTACATCTTTCAAGTGACCATGAAGTATATTATTAGCCATAATCCATATTGATAATGAACCCTTTTAAATTTGAACCATCATCCTCTATCTCATTAACACTTCCATCAAACTTAAGAAATTGCATGAAAATTTTAGTTTATTAATTTCAATTGATCACCTTTTCTATTATAGATTTGAAAATAAAATAATGTGAAAAGTAGATCTAAATTCACTTTAAAAAATAGAATTCATTATTTTCTCATTTGATTTGCAAGATATATTTTTTTCTTTACTTTTGTGTTTAAAAATTCAAATTATTAGGTCAACTTAAAATCACCATATCTTCTCTAATACTACTCAAGATCCTTACAAATATTACTTTTCGGAAAGCTCTCAAAATTATTTTTCAATAAATCTAAGACCAATATAATTAGATGCCTATATGAGGCAAATGACATTTTCAAAAATGTTTTCCTAATTTTACACTAAAAAAAATTACAATTGCGGGGTTAGCTTGAAATCACCATATATTCCTCAATACTACTCCAAATCCTTATTATGACCAAATTTTGGAAACCACATACAACTATTTCCAATGAATCTAAGATCATTTTAATTGGATACTTGTTTGAGGTGCATGATAACTGTTTAAATATATAGATGACTTATTTGGAAAAAATTAACAAAAATATTTTACCATTTTACCTAGATAAAAGCTCTACTACCAAATGTTAAGAATCCACATAAATAAATATAAATACTCTAGAAATATCTCACAACACAAGAAATTCTTGTGGCCTCAAGATTCCCTAGTATTTAATACACTTAGAATTAGAGTAAACTTTCGAGATAAGGAAATATCATATAATACTCATTATGGTAGAAGCCACTCCATGTGATATCTAATACATGAGGTCTCAAACACATATAATAATCATCATATATCATTACAATGATATTCACCTCCTTTAAATAAACCTCCTCCTAACACACAATGGAGGGGTAAATAATCAATTTCAACATGAACCATCTCATTACCTAATACAATTAATTACACATATTGTCCACATGATCCAATATAACTAATTTAAGGAATGAGTGTTTATGGCAGTATCTCTATCAACCAATATACATTATAATATTAACCCCTATGTACCTAACACCTTCTATAACCATTATTCATTTTTCTTTGAATGTATATCCACTTGCAAATTTAAAAAAAATTACTGCTTGCTTCTTTCTTTTAAACCCAAGTGGTTTCAACTCCTTTTGGAGATGAAGAAAATATAGATATATCATTTACAATGCCTTCTCTCTTTTCCTCTTTCCTTGGTACACGTGTAATTTGTTTCTCATATGGATTCCCTATAGTCATGCACAAATATATTCCCTTAAATTATGAAGGGTAGGTTGTACCAGTTGTGGTTCTTTTGTCCTTGTAGATTATTATTCTCTATAATATGAATTCATATAAGCTAATTTAATTTGATCCTCGTAGGTTCTTTTGGTCTTATCAATTATTGGTTTTGTTCTTCATTTTCTTGCCATTGTTATTCCTTATGAAGCTATAAAAATCATGGAAACTGTCATTACAATCATATGGTAGTTCTTTGATAAATATATCCATGGTAAAATGTCTTAATTTTGATAAAGGAACTTATGGATCTATAGTAGTTATAACTTCTTTACCTTTGTGAACATATTTGAAGGTTTGATGTAACATTGAAAATATTGCTTGATATTATTCTATCCATCGACATCTAAGTAATACAAAACTTATTTGAAGAATGAACAGTATGACATAAAATAGGCACTTCCTTCAAATTGACTATTAAAATCAAAATAATACATTCCATAATCTCAACCGACATACCATATTAGTCATCTTAAGTGAAAACCCTGAATATGCATATACTTGTCATTGAAAATGATGACTGAATAAAATTTATTTCATGCATACATTATATTAACAAGTGAGATATATAAGCACCCTTAATTGACATGAAATCCACCTAACCCCTAACATACAAAGGATCATAATAATTATTATGTGGTATCTCATTATGTAAAAAAGTAATCACTAGCCTAGAATTAGAAGCATCTAGAATTTTTAGAGGCATAACCACAAAGTGAACTTTAGATTCATGTAAACCAACATTTTTAAGTCCATCAACATGTGCATGTACCTCATGATCCTCTTGCAAATCCACATTATTAGATTGATTATGAGTGGGAAATTGACGCATAAATTTATAAATTTTGATTGGGAGGAGCCACCAAATGATTGCCCCCATAGTTAACAGTCTCAACATGAATCAAATTATTATCAATCATGTCTTGAATTGTATGCTTTAGTGCCATACAACACTAAGTATCATGATGGTTAACTTTGTTAATTACAAAATTCTCTCATCATATCCCTTAGACAAAACCTTAAATATATCCTGTGGTTTAATGAGAGGAAGTATGATCATACTTTCCCTAAGTAAAATTGAAGCACATTATTCAAAGTCTCATAAAATCTTGTAATTTTTTAAAAATGTTGAGCCTTAAGAATAATAAAAAATTGGAAGCAGTAGCAACATGATTAGCATTTGAAATTTTCTCTTATTTTTTCTTACCCTTTTAGAAACTATTTTGTAGGATGATGTAGGAGGAACACATGAAGATCCATACTTAAGTGCATTAGTCTCTAGAAACTTTATCTCAACATTCCTCACATTGACAAATAAATCCATAAGAAAATATTGAATATTAGGCGACAATCACTTAACAAAAATTCTTTGAAGCTCACCATTGAGGATTTGGTAATGCATCATAGTACACAAGGGTTCAAATCTAATTTAACATATTCATTATTGCACTCATTGTATCCTTGTTTACAATTAACTTTTTTTGAAATAGAAACATTAAACTGACATTCACACTAAAGTATCTCACAAAGACATTAACCAAATCTAAAAATTAATATATAGACCCATGTGGAAGTGAATATAACCATTGAATAGCATAACATTTCAAAGTACATAAAAGATCTTAGCTAAAAACTTATCATCATATACAAAATTCAAATATGTAGCATTGGAAGAACATAACGTATCATAGGATTTCCTCTACCATTAAGTATTTCAAATCCAAGGCACAAATCAAATTGGAAACACATAATATATAATTTTAAGAAAAAGTAGATTGTATTTGACTTCACTATTCATGTCCTTTGTATGTCTACTAAGTGAGGCATTTTTTTTCCTTTGCATCTCATCAAACCTTTTAAGGAGAGTGTCAAGGGTAGAGAGGCATACTAGGAGTAGGAAGAGTCAAAGTGACAACATGAGATAAAACTGGTGGTGTATGGATAGGTTGAGGGATGGTGGAAGAATATAGGTGACAACAACATGAGAAGTAGGGATAACACCAGTGGGATGAAAAAAAGAAGTGTGGTGCACAAGATATGTAGGCATAAGAGAGATGAGGTAAACCTAAGAAGTATGAATAATATGGGAAGTAGGCACAAGAAGAGGATCATTATGTGGCATACCATAGAATGGACAAGAAGAACTAGGAGGAAGAGGCTTGGCTAGGATGAGAAGAGACACATAACTCAAAGAGCTTGATGAGCTTATTTGTTCATCTATATCGTTAAGCACTTCCAATCCATATAGCTTGTACTAATCAACAAAAATTGGAAAAATTCAACTAAGTTAGAAATATTAACATTAGCAACCAAATTTGGAAGATGAGCAGAGAGTAATTGTGTATTAAAGCTATATCTTGCTTATTTACTTTCTCAACATGGGCATTTTGATCAAATGATCCTCCCCATTAAGATAAGTATTACCATGTAGATTATCAACCATATTATCTTCAACTTGACTCGTAGACACATTAAATTTAATCTAGGTCATCTTTAAATAAAGTTAAAATCTTAATGTAAAAACTAGAATAAACAAATAGAAGCTTTAAATATAAAAAGAAAATCAGGAACCAAAATCCAAAACCTAGGGGATATAATGATGTAGGAGCATCTAGGGGTACTAGCAATCTTTCATCACCAAAAATATTGCTAATTTATTTTTTGTTGTTTTCAATAAGGTCTAAGGTGTGGAAAATAAATATTTTAATTTGCAATAATGTGATTTTCCCTTGTGGTGATATGTAAATTCAATTTTTGGAGGAAATATGTTGAGGTAAATGTTTTTAAGGCATAATTGGGAAATACTCCTTTTGGGCATCCCATTCTTGGTGGGGACCACTTGTGGTGCATATGCTTGCATGTTAAATTGTATGTCTTGCATGCAATTGCATGTTTGTGCCACAAGCTTTGCATGTTACTGCATGTTCGTATTTGGAGCCGTTAGAGCTGCTGAGAATCAAAGAAGGTGTCATAATTGACCAAATTTGATTGGCCATTGTTTAGGTTCCCATGTGAAGGCCATGTGAGCATTGAGTAATTTTATTATTTTTATGATTATTTCTCAAAATGGGGTGTGGATTTTCCAAGAAGGTGTTTTTCTTGTGGTTTTGGAAAGCATAGTGGTTTTCTCATTCTAAAACTTTTATATTATGACACCTTTCCATTTGGGAAGTTGGCTTTGGGATTTTTTGTAGGTGAGGTGGGGAGATTTTGTTGGATTGAAGAGAGGATTTGAAGACTCCATTGTTGCAAATTTCTATTTGCATAGAAGCCCATATTTTTGGGAGCTAGTGAGCTCCACATTTTGAGAGATAGTGAGCTAGTGAAGTTTGTGTGAAGGGAGCTTGAGAGATTTAGCTGAAAGAAGGTTGAAAGAAACCAATAAGAGATTTTTGTTGTAGGTTTGGAGGTGTGCTACAACAAGAATAAGATTGATGATTTAATGGTTTGATTGCAACAATGATTTCTAATGAATATTGCAAAGTGAAGATGGTAGAGACATGTGATAGAAGTCAAATTGAAGGAGATAATTTTTGTATTGATCTTTTCTATTTTGTATCAATCATATTTCAGATTTTTAATGATTTTCTTTAGCCCATATGGTTGCACAACCAATAGTTTCAGTTATCTATGTAATTCTTGAATTTCCAAGAGATTTTGAATGAGCAAAGAAGAACACTTCTTACAGATTTTTGTATCATTTTAAACCATTTCTAAGTTGAATTTTTAGATTGTTGTGAGTATGTGAATGAGGGTTGGTTTCTTACTTCATCAGTGGTATCAGAGCAGGAGTTCCTGAGAGTGTAGGCAAAAGTGTTGATTGGAGGCAGTTTGCACCAAGACCTATGGTGGTGTGTGTGTCATTTGCGTGTAGACAGATCACTGGATGTGAGGCAGTCTACACCAAAGAGGGTGGGATGGGTCATGAGGAGGCCCATAAGAATTTTATTCTGGTAACAATATTGGGAAGAAATGGAAAATAGGAAGTACCGTGAAGAATTTGAAAAGCTCCAGGTTGAAGTAAATATATTGGAAAGGAAGATTAAAGAAGAAGTGAGAGCGTGGGATGAGAGACATGTAAAGAAGAATGTTCTCTTGGAAGAGGACAATGAAGAGAAGATCACAAAGAAAGAGTGTTATAGACCTTTGGTAGGGGTTGAATGTAAGGAAGAATATGTGGGGTATCCCACACAAATGGAGAAGATAATGAGGCACAAGTTTCAACGATAACATGTGAATGGAGTGTATTATGTGAAGTGGATGAAGAAGGTTTGCAATAAAAAATTATGAACATGGGTGGTCCTAAGTTTCATGAGCAGGCTGGTGAGGAAGAGGAAGATCTCTTGTTGAAAGAAGGGATGAAAAGAATCAAAAAATTGTTGGAAGGACAAATGATGGACAAACATGAAGAGGAGTTTACAAAACTTGTCGTTGGAGGTGAGAAGATGGATGTTGCAGTGAATAATGAGGAAAAATATGTTAGGACAACAAACAAGAATGAGGTAAAATTTAATTTTGAATTTAGTTGTGATGATTCCATACCTTCTTTGATGAAATTAGAAGAGGATGTCGAGCAAGAAGAGAGTATGCAGATGGAAATTTATAATTTCCATGGAGTAGTAATTGCAGATTTGTATAAGGATACAATAGATTTTGATTGTTGTTTGGATAACACATATTTGGATGTAGAATTTGTAGAGGATGTTGTAGGCAAAACTTAGTGGAGGTGGTCGGTTTGTGGTGGGTTGAATGCCACAAGAGTAGAGGAGGGAATGCATGATATTAGGAGGAGGAGGATGGTACATGGTGGATACAAGTCCATGAGAGGAGAGAGGAATAGAGTGTAGAGTTGTTAGAGGAGGAGGTTGCTTGTTCTAGCTAAGTGTTGGAAGAGGAGAAAGAAGACTCGATTGTAGGTACCAAATTTAGCGATGAAGTTTGTTGAGGATTGCTTGCAATCCGAAAGGGTGGTACTACCACTCAGCTCCATTTTGTGAATCCATATTCACAAATTTTTTCCTATCCTAGGTGTTTGATGTGGGAGCATCTAGGGGTACTAGCAATCTTGCATCACCATAAACATTGCTAATTTATTTTTTGTTGTTTTCAATAAGGGCTAAGGTGTATGGAAAATAAATATTTTAACTTGCAATAATGTGATTTTCCCTTGTGGTGATATGTAAATGCAATTTTTGGAGGAAACATGTTGAGATAAATGTTTCTAAGGCATAATTGAGAAAATAATCCTTTTGGGCATCCCATTCTTGGTGGGGACCACTTGGGGTGCATGTTCTTGCATGTTAAATTGTATGCTTTGCATGTTTGTACCACAAGCTTTGCATGTCTGTATTTGGAGCCATTGGAGCCATTGGGAATCAAATAAGGTGTCATAATTGACCATTGTTTAGGTGATCATGCAAAGGCCATGTGAGCATTGAGTAATTTTATTATTTTTATGATTGTTTCTCCAAATGGGGTGTGGGTTTTCCAAGAAGGTGTTTTTCTTGTGGTTTTGGAAACCATAGTGGTTTTCTCATTCTAAAACTTCTATATTACGATGCCTTGTTATTTGGGGAGTTGGATTTGGGATTTTTTGTAGGTGAAATGGGGAGATGCTATCAGATTGAAGAGAGGATTTGAAGACTCCATTGTGGTAGATTTCTATTTGCATAAAAACCCATTTTTTTGGGAGCTAGTGAGCTCTACATTTCGAGAGAGAGCGAACTAGTGAAGTTCGTGTGAAGGGAGCTTGAGAGCTTCAGCTGAAAGAAGGTTGAAAGAGACCAAGAAGATATTTTTGTTGTAGGTTAAAGGTGTTTTACAACAACTAGAAGATTGATGATTTCATGGTTTGATTGCAGTAGTGATTTCTAATGAAGATTGCAGGGTGACGATGGTAGAGGTGTGTGATAGAAGTCAAATTGAATGAGATAATTTTTGTATGGATCTTTTCTATTTTGTATAAGTCATATTTCAGTTTTGTAATGATTTTCATCAGCCCATATGGCTGCACAACCAATAGTTTCAGTTATGCTATGTAATTCTTGAATTTCCAAGAGATTTTGAATGAACAAAGAAAAACACTTCTTACAGTTTTTTGTATTGTTTCAAACCATTTCTAAGTTGAATTTTCAGATTTTCGTGAGTATGTGAATGAGGGTTGGTTTCTTACTTCATCATATAAGATCAAATGGCTTCACCAAAATGAAAAGACATAAAATGGGTTCTTATAATTATTTTCTATATTAAGTTAGGGTCGACAAATGCAATGAATAAAAAATAGCTTACCTTAGGGAGCCTAGATTTTAAACACTACAAAAACATGATTATGAAATTAACAAGGAGGATTTTGTTACTTTACGTCATTTGCATTAGAAAGATGTTTTGATGTAACTTGCACCTAATGAACCAATTCTGATTTTTACTATTAGATTTGAGATATTAAGGCTTTGACAAACTAGGATATAAACTAGGTTCTATCCTAGTTTGATCACACACCTACAAATATGATCTCTACACCTACCATTCTAATCTAATATTTGTGGTTCTGAACTTTTATTGTAACCTCAATCTCCACACTTTTGGTCTTCAAAAATATGTTCAAATTTGCTTTTTGAACATCATGGTACTTTTAAGCAATATTAAAGTTTGTTAGTGGTAGGAGAGGAAAGCAACTTGCTTCTCGCCTTTTTGTCTGTCAAAACCTTGGATTGATTTAACAATTTTGAATAAATTGGAAGACATGCCAAATGAAAATGCAAATGCCTATATTGTCCTTGTGATCTCACATGCTAGTGCAATGCTCTCAAATGCTTTAATGATTGAACAATATGATGCTTTAATCAATAATGAATGATTTAAAATGAATTAGGGTCGATCCTTTCATTCAACAATGTCAAACCATTTGAATATTTTGTGCTTGAGTTGGTTGACAACAACCAATTAAAAGTAAGTTGGCTAGGACCCATGTTTAGATTTGAATTTGGTATCAAAATTGCATATGTGGCTTTGAACTAGGATGGGTAACAATAAATATTAAGATTGATTGTAGATAACTAGAAGACATGAACTAAAACCAAATAAAATATAGATTGTATGGTGATGCTTACACACAAATAAAACCAAAATAAATAATAAAATCTAATAGAAACACACTTTTCACCCTTAAATATATCTATCTTAAAATGCCTATCTAACCTATTTAATAAGTCATTATATACGTTTATTACAAATATTACCCAACATCTTTTAAATAGATCTAAATTATCCTTTCTAGCTAACATTAAATCACAACTATCTATGTTTTTAAGGCCACACCAAGCTAGGTAAATGCCAATCTAACTAAAAAAGAAAAAAACTATAGTTTGCGTTCGTTGTGGACCCTAGGCAGAGGGCAGTTCTTTAAAGGCGTTCACTAAGATGAAGTTCTTTTAAAAGAGAGACCTAAATTTTTCTTCCCTACCAATATTAAAAGAAATAATGCAGAGCCGAGGAACAAAATAGTATATCGGCAATATCAAGAATTTATTTCATACACAAATCAATTTAGCTCATTGCCAATTCGATTGTAAGCTTCAAATACTCCACAAAAATGGTGAGTTCATGTCCTTTCAGATCTTTAGAGTACTTTTACCCTTAAAATTTATCCATCAAATAGAAATCTAAATCTGCGGATGCCTTTTTTTAATTCCTTTTTCATAATCTTTTTTCGTGTTGTGTTTGGGTAGGTCTAATTGTCGTTTGCTATTATTGTGATTTGCAGGTATTGTTGGAGACGGACCCCTTTCTGACTGAGCTGACAAAGATGTATGAAAGAACAAGGGATAAAGGCTCTGTTTGGGTTACTCTCAAAAGATGTAAGCTATGTTTACTCTGGATTTTGATTTGCTTCAGCATCCTACATTGATTTGATAATTGCAGATACATGGTCTATTACGGATTTTATGTAAAGGTAGATTTTTTAGTCACGACCAAGTGACACCAATTTGGTGTGTGCGATCCACTCTATACAAACATTCCACATGGTAATTGTTTTTACCTTTTGCCTCATATTTCAAGTTCTACAATCCAATCCCCCCTCAAATTTGAACATGTGGTTTCATTATGGAGTGCACACACCTTTACCATTAGGCAAACTCAGGCATTGCCTTTTGTGTAAGATACACAGTGTCTACCAAAAGACGTTTTCTTAATATGGGTTATTTTCAAATGTATCTCATATTAGTCATATCACAACCTTGCCAAATCTATGCTGGAGTAATGGATGGGTTGTTTTACTGTAACAAGGGGGAAATTTGAACCTGGGTCACACTCTTTCATGCATCTCCCATCATCGTTGCAGTACGGGGTAACCTTTATGGACTGTTTTTGGTCAATCGGACTAACCTTTTATTTAAAATTTCAATATTTAGATTTTTCGATTAGCAAGTTTCTCCAGAAAGGAACACGTCTTAGTAGTAAATTCTATGTTTTTCATAGATTTGTCGTGCAATGCATATTTTTCTTATTTGTTTTGAACTGAAAAGTTAACGTTCCATAAAATTCTAGATTTGCCACTTGTCTGATCAAGTTCTTGGCCCCCTTATAACAGTTCGGGTATTTGAGCTTGGGTCATACAATTGCAAATGTTTATATGATCATAGCACCACGACTTTTTAACCGTAAACATTCAAAAAGAAATAAATTTACAAGCAAAGTTTTTTTTTGAATGAATAAGTGGTATACTACTTTATATTAACTAAAAAGATAATAATACACAATTCAATAAAAAAAAGGTGGGTAGTAGAAAGACACACCTTCAAAATCTAAGCAGGACCAAGTTCAAACAGAAGACAAAACATACGAAGGGCAAAGCACGATCAACACCAAGTTCAAACAGAAGACAAAACATACGAAGGGCAAAGCACGATCAACAGTAAACAGAAATAAAACTGCTAAGTGGTGAGAGCAGCACTGGTAGGATGTAATGTCCCCTTTTGGGATAACCCTAATTTTTGCCCTAGAATCACAAGTTTAATGCAGTTAGGGTTGTTATTGCAAATTTAGCTAATTGTATTTCCTTTTTAAATGTCAGCTTCTTTTAGTTGTTTAAGCATTTAGCCCAACATTTACAAATTCTTTTACCGTCCCTGAAACCTTGTACCCATGTACCTGTGTCCCCCATCCTGGAAACTTGGAGAAATACTGCTTCTAATAGGGGATAAAACATAGGTGCAGATAGCTTATATTCCAGTCATGTAGGGAACTTGAACTTTGGCATTTTGTTCTTAAAATTGTTTTTTCACATGGTTGTTATGTAGCTTCTTTGCAAAGCAAAAAGAAAAGGAAGTTACAAGATGGAGCTGGAGGTGAGCAACAGACTTCAGATTATCGCTGCCTCGTAAGGGCCACTGATGGGAAAAAGACTATCAGCACAACGGTCAGTTTGTGGATGCCCTTGCCTTGTGTTTGTGATCATCATGATGCTTTTTCATTTTTAATTTATTGAATTATGTGTGGCACATCCCTATGACCGGGATTCCATTCATCCTAATACTTCATCTTGTTTCTTTTTTTCTGTTCTCTGTCTCTAGTGACAATTTACTATAACTAGTGTTAAATTAGATGTGCGCTGCTGAAGGAAATAAATATGTGATTACTTTATGTAGATGCCACCATTGCTAACTCTTCACATACGCAAACCTCTTTTGTCATTAATGGGGCAACTTTACTAAATGTTTAACAAATAGTTAGGTAAACTTTATGCATCAAATATCAGCTTGAGCCATAGATTCTCTCCTTTCTTACTAGAGCACCAGTTACCATTCATATTAGAGCATGAGCCATGCATTAATACTTAGGCCTTGTTATGCTCTGTATCTGAACTAGAATAAGCATTCACCTGAATTAGATAAGAATTCGTGAAGCTGATCTTGTACAGTTAGAGCAAGTCATCACCAATGGGTAATCTATCAAACGAGCTTTCCTTGTTCAGAACATCTATGCTGTTATGCACCTGTGAATGAAAGCAATGTAACCCAGGTTCTGTTCCAGTATATTTGTTTCTAAAAAATATTTTACCTGAAACAAGTGCAGGAGTGAGCATATTGTCTATCTGTAATAACTTTCAAGAAAGGAGTAGTGAATTAATACAAACAGCACATTCTAAGCTATATTATAATTATAGTATTAGGGTTCTATATATGGGGCCTCAACTCAGCAATAGACAGAAGCTAACATAAACTTACTAACCTGCATTATGAACCCCTAACACCGGAATAGCAGAGAGCATACATTAACATCTATCTTTACTTCTATAGAATCATCTATCTAAATGCTACCAGTATAACGTGTTACCCTAGACTGCTGTTATCTAAGATAGCAAAAAGATCAGACAAACTAACAAAAGGTACAACAACTCCAAGGCAGAAAACCAAATCAGCCTAAACAAAAGACACTGCAAAGAGATTACAGATTCTCATGAATTATGCCATGCCAGGAGGTGCTGTTACCCAATGCTGAGGAACACGATTATATATGCCTTTACTAGAAACTAGGGTGTTCTTAGCCAAAGGTGCAAACGAGCTTTTGACAGACACATCCCCTTGAAGTTTTATCCCCTTGATCACATCCATCCTTTGCAGTGCTCGCATGACCAGACCATTCTCCAGAAGTGGCATTAAACAAATGCTAGTGATCTTCAGTGTACCATTGAGGAAGGATATCACCATTTGCCTCATAATCTTTCTCAAGTCCTGACAAAAGTCTTCCAAAATTTGAATGTCCACCTGCAACTCATGAATATTGTCTTGCATTTTCTTTATAACTGCATCCAAAGCATCTCCTAGAGCATGCTTCGTTCTCTTTCCAGACATATACGACTGCACTCTTTTAAGCAACTCTTTTTCAACTTCTACAAAACTCAAATCCATTGGAATCTTCAGGTCCAAGATACTTTCCGTTATTGCATCATCTGCAACAGCCATATTCAAATTGTGCTTAAGCTTCGCGAGAATCTTAGCACTAGACTGCAGTCGTGTATTATCTGCTAGTCCATACTCCCCTAGAGTAGCCTTCACTAACCCAAGATTGCCTTCCTCCATGCAGTTGAAAATCCACTTTAAATGATGGTCTGTTACTAGGCCATGGTGCAATGGATCCCTTGAGGATTCACCACACACCATAAAAAGAATACAGCCTGCACAAACTGGCAACAGGAGACCAACAGTTGCTGCACCTTTCAACCATAGACAGCCACCCACACAAACCAAAGCGAGACCATATGTATTACCTACTCTCCTCATGACTCCTCAATTATAATCTTTCCAAGGCACCCAGCAATGAATTCTTCCTTGCCTTAATACAGTGAGTGGCTGATATCACAAACTATAAAAGCCTCATGGCTTGATGATGGTTAAAATATTATAAATTTACAATTGATGCATTCCTCCTTTAAAACTATTAAGGAGGGTAATCTGCTTAAATGTGAGAAAACAACTCATCCCTATTTACTGCTCTATTTGATAAATTAAATACATGAATTTATAATAGAGATGACAATGCATACCAAATACATGAGTAAAATATATCTTTATTCGCACATGAAATTATTATAGAAGAAGACCAGAGATGGTTAGCCAAGGATCAAAGTCGATCCGACTAGATCTTACTACCTTTCTTGATGATACACAATCTATTTAAAGGACTTGACGGTTGCCAAGAAGAACACAATTGTCAACCAACCGATGCTTATAACTACCTAGAGCCGACAACCAATTAGTACAAACAATTAATACATAGTTGGATAACCAATTATGTCAAAACATAATAATAGACATTGTTTACTGATTGTATGGTGTGAAGATGGAGGACGCCGTACTATGTAGGTCCATTGTACTATCTAAGGCAACCCAGGCCATATAATGAATAATCATCGTATTATGTGAACAGGCTGTACAATGTGCTTGAGTGTCATGTTGAGTGATGCCATACCATGATGTCATACCAATTGAGGCTGTCATACAATATGAAGAGGTTAAGGTTGAAGTTGCCGTACAATATACAAATTACTCCCTTCTCCTTGCCATACGATGTGCAAAAATTGTCATCTTTCTCCTTTCCGTACGATATTATAAGATGTTGGTCGTACTATATAGTTAGACCTTTTATGTAATCAGACATTTATTTGAGCTTTTTAATATTTTCTTTTTCAATTGCCAAATAATATTTTTGCCTTTTCCATTCCATTGTTTCTTTATTTTCTAATTTTCTTTTTCTTTTTTTTGTAAATTTTTTGTGAAGTTTATTTGACTTGACAAGTATCTATGCGTTCCAAGTTAAATACTTTGCTCTTAGTACTCTAAGATGTACCATCAGTAATTTTGAACTCGTTCATCGATTGCTCTTCACTGAGAGTTGTAGCTTCGAGAAAATTATAGGTTGATAGAAATATCTCATAATCCTCCAGCTGCTAATGAAATAGGCCACAAAGAGAATTTATTTCATCCTTCGAGCATGATTGTAATTCTAGGATCCCTTTGTCATTCAACTTTATCGGACCTAGATCATGCTTCTTTGCCCATTCTTCTTTGGAGTCTGAGTTTGACAAATCAGAGGAAGTTGCTTCCTCAGTTATGGCTTGGTTATTTAAATCAATTACATATTTCCAACCCTTGCTCTCAATGGAGATTGTTTTCTTTTTCCTGTTGTGATTGGCTTTGGCCGCTACTAGCCAACCCTGACCTAACAATGCATCGTATGCTCTCTTCCTTAATGAAATGACCACAAAGTTCAACAAAAATGCTTGGGTTTTGATAATTACCTTTTGTCCCATTAAAACTCCAAGTATCTTAATACCTTGTTGATTTGCACCCACTAGTTGAAAAGTTGACGGCCAAATGGTTGGCTTGTTGAGACTTCTCCAAGTATCTTTTGGAAGTACGTTCACACTAGATTTCCCATCAACAATTGTATTGGTGAGATTCCTTCCAAGGATCTCCATATTCACCACCGGTGGTTTCTTTGCCATGTTAATTGTCAATAACATTGGGTCAATCACTTGGTCGCTCGATAGCAGAGGTTAGTTATTGGATCTTCATTCTCACAAGGTTCTAATTGACTGTAGCATGCACCTTCTCATTCTCCCTCGATACAATGGAATTTCGAAGTTCAAGATTACTTTGTAATAAATCCACTACTTTAACTAGTACAATAGCTCGAAGTACTTTCCATGCGATATTTTTCTTGAATTGTAATTGATTTGTTATTGCACATGCATTTGCATTTGAGTGGCGTTGTTTATTAGCCATAGTATTCTCCACTTTGACCCTTGCTTCACGAAGCCCTATTCTGTACATGGGTCTGGGTACACAACCTTCTTTGCTTGGGCACAAGTAATGGCCAATACTTCGTTATGCTTTACATCAATCATGTTGACACTAGCCTTTTGCTTCAGACATTCGGTGTCTTTGTGGTTTCCAGGTCCGCATCATTTGCACAATAATTGCACTTTGTCTTGCTTGTTTTGGTAGTCTCTTGCAAAGTGTCCCCATTTGCTACATTGTTGGCATCGTATGATATGACATACTTTGAGGTCATATTGTATTTGGCTTCATCCTCTTTGATTTTGATAGCCGCCTGGAGATGCATTGTATTTCTTGGATGGAGTGGACTCCTCTTCGTGTGTAAAGAGTACTTGTGCACTCTTGGTCTTCAAATTGTATGGGAACTCCTTTATTGAATGACCCATAACTTGGCAAATCTCACAAAACATCTTTTAGGACAATAAGATTTTGTGTGCCCCTCAATTTTGCACTCAGTACACCATAGTTTGTTAGTTTCTTTATTGGTTTCTTTCTCCGCCTTTTGAACTTCTGTTTTCCTCTGTTTTTCTTTTCTTGTGTGAGGACATTTTATCTTCACTTTCTATGTCCATTGCCCGATTGTAGGGCTTCTAAATAGGAAGAGGGTTGTACTACCGCCATTTTTTTTCTTAATGACGGAAGTAGACCTTCAATAAACCATCTTTTCTTGAGACCGTCGGCTAGTTCTATTTCTATCTTTACAAGTAATTCTTTAAGTCTACGATTATAAGCTCGTACATTTTCGTGCTTACCTTGTTTTATATTGTAAATTTCTGCTACTATTTCATTATCTTCACAAAGCAATTTGAACTCTTCTTTGACGGCCTTCTTTAATCTCTCCCATGTGCTTTGAGAAGCTTGGTCAATTTTTGTATACCAATCAATTGCTACACCTCGCAAGGTGGCTGGAAAGATCATAGCCAAATTGCTTTATTATCTTGCCCATTTACTGTCCAGATTTTTTACAAGTCTTACAGTGCCACATAGGATCCTTTGATGACTGATCCATTGCCTGTAAACTTGGGCAACTTTTTCTTTTCTCCACTAGGGTTTACCATGATTTTACTTTGATGCAAACCTAGCGCTTGGAATTTGCTTGCTAGGGAGTTATGATTCAGATGTTTCAGTGCTTTTCTCGCACTCATGGCCATGTAGGAATCCTCAACTCTTCCCCTGGCTTCAGCCTTTCGTGCACTTGTTTTTCCTTCATAATTTCTTTTATATGCCCTTGGCTTGGCTTCTTCTCCTTCGATTGACAACCTTTCAATGCTCCAAAGGCTACTCTCATACAATCTTTAGAGGAATGTGGCTTTGTCTCCCAACTTCCCTTGTCAAGAGAAGGTTGTCTTGACTTTTCAACTTGATTGCGTTCTCGGCTTTGACTTCGGAATTGTACAGTTGTATTTTTCTCAAATGTTTCTCGTAATCTTCTCCTTCATTCGCTTTGCTCGATGATCCTTAAAAATCGCTTGATTTCTTGATCTTGACCATGTTGTGGTCTCTTCTCGCCTTTATTGGGGTCTAAGGGCATGAATCTCTCAAATCTGACTCAATTTTTTTAAGGAAATGGTGCCAAATGTTTACTGCTCCATCTGATAAATTAAATACATGAATTAATAATAGAGATGACAATGCATACCAGATACATGAGTAAAATATATCTTTATTCGCACATGAAATTATTATAGAAGAAGACCAAAGATGGTCAGCGAAGGACTAGAGTTGATTCGACTAGATCTTGCTACCTTACTTGATGATACACAATCTATGAAGGACCCAACGCTTGCCAAGAAGAACACAACCGTCAATTAACCGATGCTTATAACTACCCAAAGCTGACAACCAATTAATACATAGTTAGATAACCAATTTTATCGCATTGACTACAATCCCAATCAGGTAACTCCATACTTTCAAGTTTTCAACCATAGTGAACTTTGTTTGCAACACACCTTGATTTGCCATGTGATTGGAATCTTTATTTTGAGACCTATAGCAATGTGGCACTTGAATGTATATGAATTTGGTCTTCCATTCCAACACTTATTCTAAAATAGCTTTAAGTTGCCAATTTGGACAATGGCCTTTGTTAACTGCATTTACATTAATTTGGAATATCTCTCTATTTCCACTTTCCTATACCCTGCCCTATATGTTGCTTTTGTACCTGCTAATAAAGCTTCCCATTCTACAGTATTATTAATCTTCAGACCTAGGAACTTAGATCCTCCTAGCACAAAGTCGCCGCTAGAGTTTCTTAAAACATATCCAGCTCCTGCTCGACCAGTTTAACCTTTGGAGGCACCATTGGAATTCAGTTTTACCTTGCTTCTAGGTGCTTGCCACCTTAATTCTACCCTACTATTTCTATTTTCTAATATCCTTTGAACGTAGCTCATTCTAAAGTATTGAATTTTCTGATCATTGTTGATGAGGTTTACCATTCTCTTCTTGCCATGGAGCACATAGTCTTTGCTGTAATTTCATACTTATTCAAGATATTTGCGTACTTGTTAAGAAGTCAATTCCTGCCACTTTATGGATAATGAACCAAGTAAATATTGCATTTTATATGTGCTGCAAGCTGTGAATTGTCTTCTTTTTGCTAATAGCTAACTTAGTTTGGTACCCAAGAGCTGTAAAAAAACTAGCATCAAAGCTCTGGATTCTAGTAACCATAAATTCTCCAGATTCCCATAAACGTTTTTTTCATCTTTCACCATCCTAAAAGCAGAAATACTTTGAAAAATAACCATTTACTTAGAAACCAAACTATGCTTCTCCAGGATTTACTGAGGGAAAGGACAAATTACAATGAACTGATTCCTCCAGTCTATAAGTATCATCAAACTGGCAGGGAAGACAAATTACATAACTCCTTGTCATAGTTTTCTCAACTCCAAAAAATGCCTGTAAATCATCAATTGAACCTAATTTCGGAACCTATTTTTAATGTGTTTGAACAAGCCATTTGTCTACACCAAATCAAATTCCTTATTTGCTGCCCAATCAACCACCAAATTGCCTTTCTCTTGATATGAGAAAACTGATATCAAATCACCAAATTGCCTTTTCTCTTGATATGAGAAAATCTGATGAGTAATTGTGCTTTGAAAAGAAAATTATTTAGCAGCTAGGAATTACATTTTCCACTTTTCATATTTTTAATCACCAATTTCAAATCACCTTCTATCTGTACCTTCTTCCAACCTCTGGCCAAAGGCTCAGATAACCCAAACGCTAGAGCAAGCGCTTCACTTATATTATTGGTTTCTAAACCAAGATCAAAAAAAAGGATTAAAAGAGGTTGTTCCCAACTATTGTGGCAAAACGTCTTACAGGATTCCATTTGACTGCCCCATCAAAGTTTAACTTTATCTACCATCTATTTGAAGGTTTCCAGAGGGGCAGAACACTCTTAATAAGAGCACCTTCAACTTTCATCTCTTGCAACCAACTCAATCTTGACCAAGGTTTAACCTAGCATTCTTCCGCACTTTAAATCATCCAATTTGAATCACACCAGGTTTCTCCTAGTTCTTCTAAATAAGCCACAATCTTATCTCAAATCATGGGGATCAGAAGGGAAAGATCCTGAAGAATCCTCCTATTTCACTCAAGTCAAAGATTCCAAGTGGTAATTAAAGGCAGAAGATCCCAAACTCTTCTTAAGTCTCTACTTTGAATCTTTTAGAGACCAACAAAATAGCAGCCCTTTGACATCCTTTGGAAACACCTAGACAAAACCCCATTTCTCTAAAGCCCAATTACATAATTGTGAAGAATAAAAACAATGAATTAAAATACTCCTTCTGGATTCTTTTGATGAACCACATAAAAAACAAAATTGAAGGCCCATTACATCCCATTTTTTATCAATCTATAGTAAGTTAAAACTCACCCTCCAGCAGTCAACCAAAGAAAGCCATTAGCTTTAGGAAGACCAAAGCTGATTCAATTTTGAGCTGAGGGAAGTTATCCAAATCATTCTCCTTCTTAGAAGTATGTAAAAGGCACTCTTAACATTGACACCCTCAAAGCCGTTTGTGTAACCAAAAATTCAACTATGAAGCAGAGTTCTTAAACTCTGGAGAAGGTTCCTGAATAAGTTCCACTGATGAATATTGTTCTCATCTTCCCAACAGCCACAATTCCAACTCCACCAAGATCTACTAAAATGATCTGCCAATCCTCTGAAAGCATTTAATTTTGTAGGTGGAAAATCCATTGCCCAGACTTCCTTCCAAAAATCTACTATATTTCCTTTCCATATGTTCCATCTTAAATTGTTCATTAAGAACCAATGATAAAATTTTATAAATTCCAAATGATAGAACCCCACGGCAAGGTCTCTTGAGAGAGAACCATCCAACTTCCACCCTGTACATATTTAGAATGCAAAATAGAAGCTTTATGCCTAAAGCTTTATTCATAATTTTACAATTATTTAATTGAAAGGCCACTGTCACTCCTATGGAGGCAAACTTGATCCCAACTGACCAGACTAATTTTTTTTGCCTTGCCACATTTCCACCTTACAGAAAGAGTCTTCGAATAGCATGAATAGTTTTATGATTTTACTAGGAATCAGAAAAATGGACATTAACATAGACTAGAATAGCCGCAAGAAAATATTTAATTAATTGAATTCTTCCTGCCAGTGAGAGCCATTTTCCTTTCCATGATGAAAGCCTACTTTGATTTCTTTCCACTAAAGATTTTCATTCCTCCACTAAAGATTTTCTTGCAATTAAAGTCTTTCCTAACTAGGAAGCTTACCAATTTCAAATCTGAGAATCTGCTGTATTTTCTGCTCCTCCCTGCAATTCCCATTTACAAAGAAAATCTTGGATTTATTAATGCTGATCTTTTGACCAGCTGCCATCTCATAAATATCTAAAATTATTTTAAAGGCTCTCTCTTCCCTAATAGGAACTTCTCCAAACAGCAGTGTATCATCTACAAATTGGAGATGTGTGATGTTTTCCACATTCAGGGAGATGCTCAAACCTTTCACTTTCTGTCTAACCACTTCATTCTTCAATGCTTGACCAAGGGCTTCAACTTAAATAATGAACAAAAAAGGCGATAGAGGATCACCTTGTTTTAAACTCTGCCCATTAGGGAAGAAACCTGAAGGAATCCCATTAATTAAAACTAACATGGAAACTGAGGAGATGCAGCTGTAAACCTAATCTCTCCATTCCTTGGCAAAACCAAATTTCTCCAGAATTCTCAGAAGCGAATTCAAGGTCACCCTATCATAAGCTTTGTTTACATCTAATTTAATCAACAGATCCTAAATATTCCCTTTTTTCACTGAGTGGATAACCTCACGAGCAATTATTATCCCATCCAAGATTTGTCATCCAACAACAAACCCACTCTGTTCTTCTAAGATAATGGCATCCAAACAAGCTTTCAGCTGATTGGTTGTGATTTAGTCATGATCTTATATGTGGCATTACACAAAGCTACTGGTTTGAAAGCATCAAAATACTTTTGAATTACCTTTCTTTTGGAGCCAAGACTAGGAAGATAGCATTCAAATGTTTAAGAACTGACATTCAAACTCTACATTGCTCCACAATTTTCTAGACATCCTCACCCACAATATGCCAAAAACACAGAAAGAACCCTGCTTAAAAGCCATTCAGTTCAAGAGCCCTTTTAGCACCCAAAGAGAAATTTGCAGTCTTCATCTAAAGAGATAGGCTTCAATAAAGCATTATTTTGTGCATCCATGATCAACTTTGGAATATTAATAATTATCTAAATGTCTGTTCTGGATCTCTACATCTGAACCTTCCCTTTTTTCTAAAGATATTTAAAGAAAGAAATCCCTTCTCTTTATTCACCTCAATGCCAATGATAGTTGAAAGGTGAAAAATTCCTGACCCCCGCTTTCAACCACTTGACTTTGGATTATTGCAACCAAACTCCATTCTTAAGAAATTTTGGATATTCACTAAGAGTGATCTCTCTTTTTCCTGTCTCTCTTCTGTTACTCCCAAATTCGCAATCTCCAATTCCACTATTTTTAACTTAATTTCCAAGTCAGCTTTTTGGACAAAATTATTGCCAATTTTTCTCCATGTTCCATTTTTAAACCTCTGATTTGACGTGCTGGAGTTTCTTCAAGGGGATGAATCTTTTGTGTCCCTTCACCTCTTTCTTCTACCACTTTTTCAAACTGTCCTTGAACTCAGGATGATCAAACCACATAAATTGCATCTTAAAAGGAAAGCCTTTAGGTTTATGCCCTTGTTCAACCTTCAACTAAATTGGCCAATGATCAGAGCTGGCAAAGGGCAAGACTTTGGATACAAAGCTCAAATTTGTCAAAAACCAGTTCGAATTTGCCAAAAAATGATTGAACTTTTCTCTAATACAGGAAGAATCCAGCCTTTTATTACTCCTAGTAAACCAACCTTCCTTTGGTAGAATATCAGCCAAAAGCAACTTGGGAGCAAAAAATGCTAAACAAATCAGAGCTTGAAGGAACCAAATTAGATCCACCAGATTTTTCTATTAAATTGAGAATGGCATTAAAATCCCCTCCCAGAATCTAGGCTTGCTCAAAACATCTACCCATAAAATCACCTAAAGTCCTCTATAAATTTCTTTAACCTGATTCTGACAAGGGACTGCAAAGATTGGATAAAATCACCTTACAAGTTACACGTTTACAAGTATATCTCACATCTTTCAGGCAAATATGTAAGACTCATCGAGAGCTTTCTAATACATCTCCTTTGAGGGACTTATCATCCCAAAGATTAGCCAACCCACCAGCTGACCTTGAGCTTTCACAGCAATCCTACTACCTCTGACAAGGGACTGCAAAGATTGGATAAAATCACCTTACAAGTTACAAGTTTACAAGTATATCTCACATCTTTCAGGCAAATATGTAAGACTCATCGAGAGCTTTCTAATACATCTCCTTTGAGGGACTTATCATCCCAAAGATTAGCCAACCCACCAGCTGACCTTGAGCTTTCACAGCAATCCTACTACCCCTTCTCCAAATCTTCTTTATAAGACCATCCTTAAATTCCTTACTTTTTTCTGTTTTTTGCAGAAAAACATCACGTTGCTGGTCCTCTATCAACTGCTTAACCAAGCAATATTTGTCAGAGGCATTCAAGCCTCTGACCTTCCAACCTAGTAACCTCACGAGTGCATGGTGGAGGGGCTTACCCCTCCATCTGAACAGAGGGCTGGAATAGATTGCTGCTTTCCACACAAAATTTCCTCCCTTGTAACTTGCTTGACTTTGCTGGCCTTTGGTTTCCTACCCCAATGATTTCCCAATCTAGTATCTGGAAGAGTTTGCGTTGCCTGAGAGCTCAAAATATTTGCACAATTTTCTCTGCCCTTTCTTGTAGCTACACACCATTCTTCTTCCTCCATGTTGCCTGGAGAACACAGGGAATTAACTGGCTTTTCCTCCAGTACATATTCAATTCGAGTATTTTCCACCATTTCATTACCTTCATCCTCACCCCCCAGATCACAACCAACTCCAGAAGGCAAAGCCTTTTCATCATCCAAAATTTTAGAAGGAGAAATTTGGTGCCTCAAATTTTCTGTTAAATCAATATTCTCTGAAAACACACATCTACCGCATTGGTAGACTCAAACCTCCTGGATCCTGCAAATTCTAATCTGAATCCACTGTCACTTTCTTTGGATGCCAGATTATTTTCCTTTGCTCTTCAACTTTCTTCAACACCACTTTTTCCTTACCACAGTTTCTGGCTACATATCAAACACCGCGGCAATTAAAACATCTGAAAGGCACTCATAATCCAATTCTTGATTCCAGGAACCAAGTGACAAACATAACTTAATTGCTTGCTTTATGGGCTTAGAAAGGTTCACTTTAACACAGATTCTGGCATAAGTGGCCAGTCCTTTTCTGTTACAACTGAAAAACAAAGGAATTTTCCTAAAGCATGTACAATCTCATGGAAAACCTCCACAGAACAGAATTCTTGTGGCAAATTGTATAAGTGTATCCGTAGGGGCACATCTTCAATAATATCTTCATGAGGGTTAAAAAATGGCTACCATGGTTTTAAGAACAATCTAGAATTGGCCATAAACCAAGGCCTGCCTAGGGGCAGAGGGCCTAGCTCGATTGGCTAAAGCATCCTGTTGCAGGCAAGAGGCCACGAGGTCTAGTCTCCCCTCTGTCCCCATGGTACCAGAGGGCGTGTCGTGTCAGCGTCACCAGTCATGTGAAAAAAGTTTACCAGGCGCACTGCAGTTTATAGGGAGGGGGAGCTACCCGATTCCTACAGTCTAAAAAAAAGGCCTGCCTAAAACGTTCTTTCCCTATCTTCAGACTGCAAAACAATTTGGAAAAGAAACTTGTGCTAAAAAACTGATCTCTGGTCTAGGGTAGTTTCGCTGAAATTACCCCATTCATGATTTAATATATTTGATGGAGGGTCAAATACCAATGAATTTTTCTATTGAGGCTTTTTTATTCATGTCTGCAATCAATTTCGCCACAAGGTAATCTGGGATATTGATTACCCGGATTTCTTCTGAGGCATGAAAATCCAAAATTTTCAGGCACGTGAATTGAGTTTTCCAATGGTGGACAATTGACCTCCTCTGACTGAACTTTAATATGTGCCTGATAGAAATGGAACTGTGATTACCGATTCTCTGATCATTCTTTAAACAGTGCTGCACACTCCTAATAGTTTTGGAATCAGTAAAAGTTTCAAGAACATAAGTTGTGTCATACTTTTTCTGCTCGCAAATGATCTTGCCCTTTTTTATGTCTCGCTTCTGATTGCTCGAAGCAATTTGCCAATTGCTTCTGCTCCTCGCCATTCACCCCTGCTTCCATTTGCTGCATGTTTCAGATATTAAGTTTTGACATTGAACCATGCAGTTATTTTTATAGAATTTTTCTTATTTCTTTTTCATTATGGGGTCACTTTTCCAAATTTAGATGTGTTCTAAACTAGGTTGTAAATTGTAATATACAACATGTGAATTGCCTTACCACATTTATGTTGCTTTGAATTAATTCAGTTTGAATCACTTCTTCCCACATATTGACATTTTACATCTACAACTGTTTATAGTTGCTTCATGGTATACCTGTAAGGCATATGAACATTGAAAGTATCATTATAGGATTAGTGTGCAGTGCAATCTTACTTAATTTGCTAAGGCATGTGATGATTGAGTTTTGTAATGTATAGGTAGTTTGCATCATTAGGAAGTCTTTAAGACCTTTACAAATTCTTATATGAGCTCAGACTATCTTCCTATGGCATTGAGGAGCATAGGGGGCCTGCAATATCTACTGCCACTACACTGACTCTCTCTCTTTTAGTTGAAATATGTCATGTTTGTTTGCATCCTTCACTTGGTGTTTAAGTTGTCTAGCTTTTTAGTGGATGTGAATCTTATTAAATAGTCATAAATACGTGGGATTTTCCGTAATATTAGATTGCTAGTTGTTTGTTTCTTTGTTTTCCAAAGATGACAAATGCAATGAAAGGAGTCTCATGGTTTTGGGATATAGATCCCCAGTGGGTATACCGTTTAAGCAATTTTGCCATCTGAAGAAGTATCTTTACTCGTTGAAACTATAATATTGAGACTTGGAAGAGACAGTATAAATGATCGCTTGTTACATCACTCTCAACAACTTATAATACAATTGCCACCAATTTAATTGGATGTCTAAATATTCAATTATCTGATGAGAAAATATAGATCAATTAGGAATCAACATACTGAATAGAACAAATCAGAAAACTGCCACTTCTTGTGAAACAGTGTGAATTTAACCAGATTCGTTTATCCCCAGGGACTAAGTTGAGGTTGTTTCTCCAATGCAAAAAAAAATATTACACCAAATTATTCAATTCAAGACTGACCTTTGTTTGATTACGGGAATGATAGGATGCGATAAAATTCCTAAAAGGAGAGGCAGTTTCAAGAATGTAGGAAGCATAAGAAAAGAGTTTTCGTTCAAAGCATTTTCTTCTCAACATCTTCATTTTCTTGGAATTTTCAATACATGCAAATATTATTGGTTTCTTTCTAAGCCTAGGGCATCATATCAGAGCAATAAAAATTAATTCTACTATTCTGCAGTGGAAGTCTCTGCAACATACAATGTTAATCATTTGAAAAGTGAATGAAGATTTAATGTAAAACCTCCCTAATTGTAACAGCGAATGGTGGGAATGTTTAGAAATATAATTCATTTTTTGTGCCAAACTCTTGTATTACTGTTTTTTTTGTGGGTTATAATAAAATTGATTCTTATTTTCTGAAATATGTTTATCAAGCTATGTGTTGCACGGTCAATGTTCATTTATTTTCTGGAAAAAGTCTCTTAAAGTTGTCTACTTTAGGCAGCTTTGACCGAGTACTTATGTAATTATTTCAAGTCATGTATTTTTTTTAATGATGTAAATATTTCTGAAATTATTTGTGTCAAACCTTAAATTGATTGATTATATTGAGTTTGCAGCTATCGGCTAAGGATCATCAACGTTTCCAAGCTGCTTATGCAAACGTGTTGAAAGCCCATATGGATGCTTTGAAGAAGAGGGAAAGAAAAGACAGGAAAGATAAAAAGACTGCTGAAAGTGATGAGAAAAATACTCAAAGTGGAAAGAAGGCAGCCCGAAGCAAGAAACCAACACCAAAACCATCTACGTGAATTTTCCTTCTGAGAAATTCTTTGAATTGATCTGGAGGAGGCAGCTGAATCTTTGAGCTTATTGTTGGACTGGCTTCTTATTCGACATGATGCAGTATTTGCATTTTCTAGTTGGAATCAAATTTATGGATTGCAGAAATATAAATTACATAGTTGTCATCATGGCAACTATCATACTGGGTTTTTCTGTTGCTAACCTGGAATTGAAAAATTCAGTACAGCATTGTAGATGATTCAATGTTGAGCACTACTGATTTTGATGGCAACAATGTATCTCTGAAAGCTGCTGCCAATTACATCCTATTGTGTAGAAATGATCACAGTTATTTATCATTAATGTGTGCTTGAAGTTGACCTATAACTTAATAATTTATCCATGAACATTGATGCAGGATTGATATGCTCTTGGAGATTTCCTTTTTCAAGTGAGAAAAATCTTTATATGTTGTAATTTCTCTTCATCTCTACTGAGAAGAGAATTAGTATGTTAAACTAATCTAATGTTTTGACTGCTGTACAAGCAAACTGGATAGGCATCAATCTCATTAATTGCCTGAATATGTGAATAACCACCGACTGCTGGCAATTTTAATCTATATTTTTTTAACATACTGCTAACTTCTGTATAGAGAAGCATCAGGTATGATAGATAAATACAAGGCAAGGTTGGTTAACAATTTAACTTTCAAATAGAAGAAACAGTTCACGGTACAGAACCCAGCTACTATAAACATGTCGAATACCTCTGTTTGATCCAGCACTCTAATTTGAAAAAATAGTGGAATGGATCTATTTGTACCATTAGATAAATGACAAGAACAAGCAGTTGTAGAGAATGTGATTATTACAAATTCTTTATGATTGTTAGCAAGAAAGTGGAGAGCAACAAATCAGAGTTCTGAGCTCCAAGTATTCTCTGTGTTGTATTTATACCTCAGACTCAGCAATAGTAGAAGAATCAGATCTTAAGAATTAAATGCGGCATTTAGACTTAAACTATTCATCTATAACATATATATATATTATATTAGTCATACACCATCTCAGAGTTTACAAAATATTCATGAGCATCTATATATTGATATATTCAATCTTTTGTACATTAGATCATTCATCTATATACTCTTATATACATTCGGTGTCATGTATCTTTATCTCCTACACCTATTTATCTGTTACATTCTCTTCCTATCTTATACATGTATTATCTTGTTGGGACGTGTCCTTTACAAAATACATTCCTTTCTTGAGGTATTTTGTTGGTCTTGAGCTCTGCATCCCTTCTGCGGTGGGTTGTGGTAGGATCTGTTACACCATGTTTTTGTTTTGGGCCCTTGCTTTGCTGTTTACTCTGCCAATGTTATCCCCTCTTTCAAAACAATGTCTTGTCCTCAAGACATGTAGAATGAATTACTTTGCTGTGAGAATATTCTTGTATATCTCCTTTAGGTGCGTGAAAGTACTGTCCCACTAGATTTTGGCTTGTTGGAGAAGATGGTTCTGTGCATTGATTTGTCTGAACATCTTTTCTGCTTTCAGCAATGTAGTAAGGATTCATATTTGCTGGGCTAGTTTTTTAGTGTCTCGGGTGGGGTCTGTGACATGTGCCAAACACATACTCACTACCTCCCTTAGTTGTTTAACTTGGGTTTTAATAAGTTCTTGTTGTTCCTGCACCTGTTGTAATTGGACATGAAGTGCTTCCAGTTGGGCCCTTATCTTCCCATCAACATCCTGCAGAGCATCATAGGTGGTTCCAACTTGAAGAATCTGTTGTTCAGTTTGGTTCATTTGCTCTATGAGGTTCTTTGAGGTTGGGCCATTGAAGACAAAATTGGTAGAGGCATTAATATTACTTTAAGTATCCTTTATGATGTTGATATTGGATTCCTGTGCAGTATGAGCAGCGACACATTTCTTCCTCTCCTCGTCCATCTTGACCTTGTTTAATTCTGAAGTGATTGTCAGAGGGAGGTCATTTGTTGTTGCATATCTTGTATTAGCCCATTTACCAATTTTTTTATTTGTGTTCCCAATGATTGATGAGTCTCCTTGTATGTGGGGAAACTTAGATTGGATGTCAATTATCACTCCCTCCAGTTGTTCTGTATTATCCACATGTTTTAGTATCTCCTCTTGAGCCGTTTGTTGGAAAATATCCCTTAATTGGAACTTTTGCAATGGGGAAATGCTGGAGACATCCACTTGTGATTCCATTAGTGGGAGATGCAATAGATGTGGAGATGTGGTGGCCTGTATTTGCTTCTATTTCTCCAAAAAGTTCTTAATGGATTGCATTGGTGAAACTGCAAAGGAAGAGGATGGTTTTTCCAGTGATGGAGATGTATGAGGCATTTCTTGGTTTTCTGTAGGGTTTGTGTCATTAGATGGGGAGGATGGTACTTTTTGAATTTTTATTTTTTAGTCTTGAACCTCTGCAAATGTCTATTTTATGTCTTCAACTGTCTCCACTTGAATTTGATTTGTTATTTGAGGATCTTTTAGCATCAATTTGTCCACTTGTTGCTTTTGAATGGAGCTCTCAAGCTTGAATTTGTTGAATTTTCTGTTTTTGCATTGTGGAGATTGATTGGGTGATCTCTGCTAGAGCTTCCTCTTGTAGTCGATCCTCCTTTTGTGTTGCAGTCTCCCTTCTTTGTTTTAGGGCTGGTGTTAGGGCTTGCAGCATTAGTTCGATCATACTCTCCAACGTCCTCATGGAGGCAACTATGTATCTAATTATTGCTCTTTCTATGATAACCCTATTTGGAGCTCCCATCTTCTCATAGAGTGCCAAGGTTTTTTCGAGAATCCCTTGGTTGAATAGGCCACTAAAGAGTTTATTTACGTCTAGTGGATCCTCCGGTCGTGTAGTGAATGTCTCTTGTTGCTCTTTCTCGAGGTCTGTTTTTGTGCCTTCTTTTGTCTCTTTGACTTTTGTTCTTCACTCATCTGCAAGAGTGCTTTCGTAGCTTCTTCTATCGATCGGTTGCCTTGTGGTGGTGTAGTGTCCAATTTTCTTCTTACCTTCTGTTTGACCTCTTTCTATGTGGATGTGGTTGAAGAGGCTCCTATGTTCAACCTTCTTGATCTCCGTGGAGTGGGAATACCTTGTTCTTCAAGCTTTTCTTTTGGCAGCCATCATTTTTCTTCGTTTTTCTCAAATTGTTATTTTACTTTCTTCTTGGTTACTTTATCCATGAATTCCCTATATGTAGGGATTTTCTTCGCATTCAGATCACTTGGTTATTTGAGTAGTGTTGATGAATATGCATCTATTTCCTTGTCGTTCACCTATGGCAATTGCAAAATCCAAGATGTTTGGGGTTCTATTGCCTCCATTAGGGTGTAATTCATGTCTGCCAAAAAAAAGTCCTTTATGTATTTGCATACCATATCATAGGATATCCTTTCCTGGTTTTGTAGTTTTTGTGGTAGGGCATTGAAAAATCCCCAATAAGTAATTGTAAATGAGGTGGCATCTTTGAAGGTGAGCATGGTCATTGATTTGAGTTGATACAGGTTTGGTCATTTCCTAGATCTTCCTTGTGAAGACCAGTAGCTCATGTAAAAAGTAGAAGGTAAGGCAAATGATTAAAGTCCCATACTTGAACTGGTAATGTGATTGTTTGGTGCTTTGGATGTTTTCTAATAGTTGTTCTGGGAGTACCTCACATAAGTCGATTTCTTTGACCTCTACTACCATCTGGTATATCGTATGAATGGAGGTTGCTGTAGTGGAGTCCTCTTTGTTTGTGTAGAATACCTTATAGGCTATCCCCATGGCCTCATATCTCACCACTAGATTGGTGATTTTGATGACATCCAGGATTCGATTGTCATATGTTGCACTCGTTAGTTTTGTGACTTCATTTTTTTTAATGGCCTTCTTAGGTGGAATTTCTCCTTGCACGTAGAGCCCTATGACTGCTTGGATGACTTGTTTGGTAATATAGTATGGCTTGTCCAAGTAAATGTATTTATCGTGGATTCGATTTTAGAATTATTTGAACCCATGCTTCTTGTCAAGTTTGGGAAATTCTTTCATGTATCTAGTTTTTCTCACACTTGGTTGTATTGTGGTAGATAGCCCTCCTTTCTAGGCTATAGAAGTGTTTTTTTGGAGCTCTTCGAATTTGGTGCAATCAATTTCTGAGAGGGGCCATGAATATATTTTTGGATATCTTTTGTATAGATCACGTTTGTGGGAACTTTTCGAGAAAGCTCTATTAGGGTTTACTTCCATTGCTTTATATGGAAACTTTTTATATTTTGGTCGGGGCTTCTCTAAGATATCCACGGGTGTAGGTCTAAGATATCCACGGTTGTAGGGTCGACCATTTTTATGATTTGAGACATGAGTACTATGAACATAGTGTAGCTAGGGTTTCACAGAATGAGCTCGTAATTATCATGGGGAGGGCAAGTGTATGCAAAGTGAAATAAGGATATTGCCTTCGAGAATTTATAACCCTCAATGGTGCTAAGTGTATTAAATGTTGTAACTGTTCCTTACCTTCTTGTGGTTTTCTAGTCATTGGCTTTTCTCATGACTCTTTTTGCCGAGTAATATTTATGAGCTATAGAACATTATTGTTACAACTCTAATACAACATATAAGGTTTTAATAATTTTTCTGGGGTTTGATAGTAATGCCTTAGTCTCTTCCCATTGACATAACATTGTAAATCCGTACCATCAAGTCTTCTTAATTTTACTGCTTTAAATTGTAGTATCTCGTTAATGTAGTATGGGCCTAACCATCTCACTTTTACTTTTCCTAAATTTGCTATCATATAGTACAACCATGTCATCCTTCTTGAATGTTTTATGTTTGATGTTCCTGTCATGCCATGCTTTTTGCATTTTTCTTTCTATAAGTTGATGGTATACCACAAGCTATATGGTCTCATCTAATTTTTCTGTCTTCAACTCTTTCCTTTAGGGACTCATCATTAGTGAGTTTGAGAGTTAATGTGGTGCAGAAATTGGGTGTTATAAAGTTTAAGGGTAGGCTTGCATCCATTCCATACACCAATTCAAAGGGGGTAAATTTTCTCGATCACTTGTAGGTAGTCCTATATGTTCATAATACTATAGGTATCTTGATATTGTTAGAATTGTGAAAAACACGAGCCATAGGATCAAACAATGAACAAAGACACCTTCCACGCAAGAGATTTGCAAACAAAGAATTGTTATATTCTTCAACAAGAAAAAACTTCAACAATGATCCTCAAGAATCTTCAAGAAAACAGAAGTCCTCAAAGGTTCAAAGTTCTATCAAAGGCATGAAAGCTCGATGGATAATACAATGAAGGTTGAGTGCTATATAGGAGCAACCCTAAATGGTAAAAGATTAGATCATGGCAAGTGTTAACATCTCATGCAATGAGATAAAATGATCTAATAATAGCTCTCTAATTAACACAATAAATCACTCCTAAGTTTAGCTTAAGTGCATGAGAATAAATTAGACTAATAATTAATTAAAGATTAATTAATTAGTAGCTAATGCATGATTACTCTAACATATATCCTAATATGTTATGTTGCTACTACACATTTTGGTTAAGGTTGTTCTTATGAGTTTATTTAGGGCTTCACTTGCCCTATTGGCTCGAGGGTGATAGGGAGTACTTTTATTGTGTTATCATGAAGCTCTTTAGTAGCTCCGTTTACGAAGTGATTTTCTTGATCACTAGTGATACTAAGTGGACACCCAAACCCAATAATTATGCTCTCATATAGGAACTTTGCGATAGTTTTTGTTGTGCAATCCCTAGTTGGTTTTGCTTCTGTCCACTTGGTGAGATATTCCACACCAGTTATAATGAATCTAGCCTTGGATAGTTTGGTTGATGGGTCTATTGGTCCAATAAAGTCTATAGTCCATTTTTCAAATGGTACCTTAGCTAATACTGGGTATAGAGACATTTCATCCCTCGCGGCATGCCTTCCTATTCGTTGACAAATATCACATTGTTGAGCATATTGTTGTGCATCTTTGTATAGAGTTGGCCACCACAATCCTACCAATTTTATTTTCTTCGCTATGGAATCTCCTAAATTATGTCCTTTGGATATTTCTTCATGTGGTTCTTTTAGTATATCTCCTCTTTCATGTTCATATGCCACTATCTAGATAATGCCATCTCTTCCAATTTTATATAGTTCTTCAATTAGTGTAAAAGGTAGAGACTTCTGAAGTACCAATTGTTTATCTTGGGGTGACATATCTTGTGGATATTGGCCTATGGATAGTAATGAGGCCACATCATGGAGTTCTTGTGGTACCATAGTTATTCTGAATAAATTTGCATTGAGGTCTTCTTCTTGATCATTCGGTGAAATATCCCAGCTAGGATATTGACCCAAAATTTTGATTTTAAAACTCAAATTTTTGCCCTAGTTTCTGTATTTCAAAATTTTGCTAAGAACCCTAGTTCAGATATAGAATTTCTGATTTAAAATAAGCATAAACAATAATATAAACTCATCCAAAAATGCCTCAAAGAATATGGTGAATAGATCTAACATCAAGCATAACTGTAACCAACAATAAGAGGCACCAATTCAACCATCCAAAACATGCAAAATTTGATAAAAACTTTGTTCAACTCTGCTGCTACAAAATCAGACCTAACATTTATGCAAGTTCACCACGAAATGGGCTCCAAACATGCCCATAAAAGTACAATAGTTTGTTGATATGAAGAAACCCTACTTACAAGCCAAAATATGCAATGAAATGTTGATTTACCCTAACCCTAGCTAGGCGAATTTCTCTAACTATCACAAGATACAAAGATGAATACAAATGTATGGTGAAAATGCCTCCAAAACATGCCTAGAAATCTGCTAACCACAACTAAAATAAACCCTAAGGATTTTACTTACCAAACATGTAAAATGACTACCAAATGATGGAATCGCCTCTCCAAATGTGGTGCCAAAATGAGGGTTGGAAACCCTTGCACAAGTGAACACCAATGATGCCAACATGCTACTCCCAAATAGGTGAATTAGATTTGCTCTGCTAATGGTGTAATTATGAAGCAAACACCACACCAAACTCCCTCCAAATTCCCAAATTTTCCCTTCAATGCTAGTCACCCTTCTTCCCAACTATGCCACACCACTTCTAGGGCCAAACCCTAGTCATATCACCCTCCAAAATGTGCCAGCATGTCTGGTCCAAAGATCTGATTGGAATTTCTGCTCTTCTTCTTCAAATGATGCCAATGAAGTACAAGTAGGCCTCCGTTATGAAGCCTTCCCAAGATGAAAATTAGGTTTTTGTCCAATTCACCTTATATCCTCAAGGGTTTTTATCCTTGGAATATAATGCAAATAAATTACAGACAAAAATAATAAGATAATATACTGAATGATGAAGAATCCTCCCAAAATGAACTTGTATTTATAGTGACATCCTTAACTCCCCAAAATGGCTAACCCAATTTGGGCACTTCTTATTTTAAAATTACTTCTTATTTTAATTTTTACTTTTTCAATTGGGTGCCAAAAAACTCCAATCCAAATTTACTATAATTTTAATTTATTTTCCCCTTATATCTCCCAAAAAGGGGTCACCCAAGCCCAATAAAATATATAAAAATATCTTAGTCACCAAAAATCAAATTTAAATATTATTTCACTTCTTCCCCTTGAGCGCCAAAAACAAGAATAATAAAATATTTCTATTTTTCTTATTTCTCCTTGCTTGATTTTAAAAGTGATATTACAATCCTCCCTTCCAAAAATTGCTTGTCCTCAAAGAATGACAAGCATACCACCACTTGGATTCCATATCATCACACTACCACATTCACCAAAATTGAGAAGATAGATGTACCTCAAGGAACTATCAACATCAACCAACACTCCAACTTCAAAGGACTCTCCATAAATGTGTAAGAGGCCCCACGTAGGTACATAGAAGAACATATCAACCCCTCCTATGTTGCTGATATCAATCAGAACAACAACCTCTCAACTGAAAATCATACCCAAGTGAGTGCAAATATCTTTGTCAATGTCATATGATGATAGAGTACCATCCATACGCCATTCCCCCATGATGAAGATATGATCCAAACCTCTCCAAAGCATCCAAACAGTTGCTGTCCTCCAATTAGCCTATAGAATTTCCATGTGCAATAAGGTAGAACAATCTTCTCTTAGTTGAGAATGGAGTGGATCCTCATGAAATAGGATAGGAAGGCCAAGATCTTCATGCTTTCTTCCAATCTCTATGACATAGTCCAGTTGGAACACAAGCATTTGTAACTTAAAACCAAACATAATAGCAATACCTCCATACCTTATGTCAAAATGCAGCTTCACCTCCCAAGTATGCCCAATAAAGGCAAGTGTCTCCATGGTATACATAAAAAATTCTTGAAATAGATCAGCTACATACTCTACCAAAGAGTCATCAACATGATACGACTCATCACAAGAAAAATCTTTAAGTGCTCCATCAATGATCAAAGACCAAACCAAATCTACATTACCCATATCTCCATCTACATATGAATGCATAATACTAGTGGCTAATCCACAAAGTGTATGCTCCATAATCCAAGTCTATGATGTGAGCCTTCAAATGGCTCTCCAAAAGAGGTGTCACCAAATCTTCATAAAGCAAGCTCCGTGAACAAACAAAGAATTCTGAATTATACCTCAAATTTGATTGCTCCACTTACTTGGCCACCATACAAGGCTCATTCCTCATATGCCACACACTTTGAATCTTCTTCATCTCTCTCATGACATGGTGTACTAGCTTGGTCCTCTTGTGTCTTGGACACACAAAGAAGACCTCATGTTTGTCTTTGAAATGAGTGGCAATAATAGAAGTCTTCTTACTATCATCCTCATGAGTAGGAGCAACCAACTCAAGACTATGAAAAACCCAAAGACTACTATTCCAAATCATAAAATCAAAATAATTATCATACTTTTCCATAGTATCTTCATTCAAATTTGCATCCCTGATGTGTGCCATAAGTCATGAAAGTAGGGCAACCAACATCTTTGCTCTCCTAGCTCTTTGCAACCACCCATCACACATGTCTTGTGTCTTCTTCACATCTTCCATAGTATGGTGTACAAAATCAAAACCATTGTGCCTTGAATCCACAATACATTCCTTGTATTTGACACTCACATCTTGAGTGCCAACATTGGGAGATCCCTCAACACCATTCCCCTCATGTGACATAGCTGTTATCTCATGGTTATACACAAAAATTACTATTGTTGTAAAATAAAATATCAAAACTTTCATCATACCTCTTTGTAGTGCCTTCAATCATCTCAAACTCCTTTCTCATCATTGCATGTTCTCCAACAAGTGCCGGTCCAACATGAGTTTCTCCATGAAAATCATAAGCCTTGATCCTCTTGGCTGTCATAACATGATAATTTGAAGATAAGGGATTGTTGTCATACATCATAAAATTAGTCCTTACCTCATGCTTTAGTGTGATGTCTTCCTCAATCTCAGTCATTTCTCCTTCCATGAATGGGTGCTCATTCATTAGTATGGATGGGTGCTCATTCATTAGTGCAAGTCCAAGGGATGTCTTCAATGGAAAATCAAGTGTGTCATGTGCCATAATTTCTGTGATATGGCTGCAAGCTAAATCTTCATGTGTATAGATCTCCTTTATCTTCATGACTTCCTCATGGGATCCTCTATGTCCTTCCTCCAAGTCTCCACCTTTTTTCATCTTACAACAAAGCTTATCCTCATGATCTTCTGATTCTTGGAGAGCCCTTTGAGTTCCCCTCAAAGAATCCACCGCATCCTCAAGCTCAGGGGTGAGCTTTTCCACCTCCTCTTCCTTTCTTCTCAATGCATCCGAGTATATCTCACCAAGTGTGAGGAGATGATATTTGTCAGCAAGTAAGTGTAGGTAGTTTGACTTTATTACTGATAGGTCCAGATAATGGTCTAGTTTCTGTTGTTTTTATACCCGTTTTAAGATACTTTTAAACATATTCTCCAGACAATGTTCCTACATTATGCTATCCTTTTATACCCATTATGCATACTTGAACTTTAATTATGATGATGAAATTATGGTTATAGTATATTAGTATTATATGGTTTATATGAATGAATGTATGGAATGTTGATGAAACACTATGAATTAATTATGATAGTTATCCTCGTGTACATGTTTTTGCAGAATTAACTTGTTTGCAACTCAAAAGGAACCATAGCGCAACAGTTGCAGGTTGAACTCGTAGCAAAAGGGATGAATCGACACTAAAGCATGGAAAGCTCTAGATTAAGCTGAATCTGGTGGTTGTTGATCAAAGGCTCTTAATGAAGATTGGACGTGTGTTATTATGACCAGTTTAATAAATGTTGAAAAGGAGGTTTCCTTCACTGAAGGAATTTTGACAAGTGGTTGTCTGTTTACATACAGTTATGTTTTGATAGAGTTCTAGTTCTGATAGGATTTCTCCTTCCTTTTCAATTATAGGTTGAATAATTCAAATCCTAACTCAACGCTCTATTATTTGGGAGTGGAGTTAACGATTTTTGTTATTTGCTTCTTTCAATAATGATTCCCTCAGCCTGTATATAGCTATTGGTTGAATCCGTAGGATAGTTAATTTTTATCAGGTTTATATTCCAGATACTTTAAGTTTTCAAGACATGAAAAATATTCCAAATGATTGAGTCCAATCCATGGAAAGATCTTTTGTAATCTCTTACAAGTATGAAATGAATGGAGTTAATCTTATGGGATGCTTAGAATCTATTAGTTAGAGTGTGTTTAGTTAAGTGGGAATAGTTACTTGAGCAGGCCAATCAAGGTATTGTTCTTCACTCCATATTTCATTTATTTATTTTTGTTACTAGCTTTTATTAGTTTATCATTATTCATGAATCATATGCAAGTTAATTGAAATTTTGTTTCTTATTTATTATGAATGAATGTTGTGAATATGAATGTAATGCTTATTAGTAGCACTCCGAAGGATAGATCAGTTGAGTCATTAGTTTTTATTTCTGGTTAACACAGTATCATTTTATTGGTAGTAGTTCAATTATAGCCTTTACTATAGGTACCCATAGCAACTAGTTTTGGTTTATGATTTTACTGTTTTTCAGTTTTGTGAGCTTCCAACAAGTAGAATAACTTAGGCAGGATAGTTTAATTAGTTTAAAGTCCATGAAGGCATATACAATGATGCACCATCATAAGCTTACAAGCCCTGGGTTGATAATTCAATGTAGTCTTAAGCAATGTGAAGTGGAGTGTTTAACCAGTTAACCCTTTGAATTGAGTAGATTCTACCAAGTTTACAATACATTAGCTTAGACTCTACAATTACCACCAAATCTTCCTTGAGTTTGTGCAAGTAATCAAGAGATACACCTCCTTTAAGACCTTCATGCTTCCCTAGAGCCTTCTAACACAAACCTACCATCATCTTATGAACATGATCAAAATGAGTTAGGGTTGCTACAATCTTACCTTCGTTTACCTTCAATTTCCCTTCCAAGTGATGTGACTTATGAGACCCAACACCTCCATGCAAAATTTTTGTTTGGTCTTCATAAATGTGCACCTCCAAATCAACCCCCTTCATGGCATCTTCATTAAATTCATGTGTGGAAACTAGGTTATCATCATGCTCAATCAAAGGGTCACCATCAAAGTAGTGATTAGAATCTTCCACATCATGCTTTTCCTCAAGGGCTGATCTAGAAAGTGTATGTACATCTATAACCTCCTTAACCACCAAGAGATCCTTGAAATTTTGTAATGTCAAATCAATCTTATCCAATTCACTTTGTTCACTACATACTAATTGTTTTTAATCGCTCACATATGTATGAGCAACATCCGATTTAAGGACACCGAAACCATAATTTGATTCCTTTCTAAAATGATGGTAAACTAATGAAGCAATGCTAGGCTCAAATAATGAAACATCACAAGAATCCATAGCTTCATGTAGCTGATCTAACATGGCTGGTTTGACAAAGTCCATGGCGGTATCTTCTTCAATCTTCATGTGCTCTTCATTTGTATCTTCAATAGGTGAATCTATTTTGTCCTTGTCCTCATAGAGCTGAAGTGAACTTTTGGACATGTCTTCTTTAGGGCTGCATGTTGACTGATTTTTGTCCTCATACTTACTTGTAGGCTACAAGTCACAAACAAGTACTTCTTCCCCACCTTTTCACAACTTTCCTTCTCAAAATTTCTTCACCTTTGTCTTCTAATCCCCCCAAAAATTGATTAAATGTGAGAACATCTTAAATTTTCTTAGGAAAAGAGTTATATTCATTAAATCTGGTACAAATATGTCCATGAAACATAGTTTCATCCATAGCTCCAAATGTATAAGACACATCAACCAAATGCTGAAATCCAATATGCAATTGCTAACACCATAGGCTGGCAAGATCAAGGCTCTGATACCGCTAAAATATCCCAACTAGGATATTGATCCAAAATTTTGATTTTTATAACTCAAATTTCTTCCCTAAATTCTGCATTTCAAGGTTCTACTAAGAACCCTAGTTCTGATATAGAATTTCTGATTTGAAATAAGCATGAACAACAATATAAAATCATCCAAAAATGCCTCAAATAATATGGTGAATATATTTAACATAAAGTATGATTGTAACCTAAAATAAGAGACACCAATTTGACCATCCAAAACATGTAAAATATTATAAACAATTTGTTCAACTCTACTGCTACAAAATAAGACCTAAAATTTATGCAAGTTCACCATGAAAAGGGCTCCAAACATGCCCAAAAAAGTATTGTAGTTTGATAATATGAAGAAACCCTACTTATAAGAGAATATGTGCAATGAAATGTTGATTTATCCTAACCCTAGCTAGGAAAATTGCTCTAGCTATCACAAGATGCAAAGATGAATACAAATGTATGGAGAAAATGCCTCGAAAACATGCTCAAAAATCTGCTAACCACAATTAAAATAAACCATAAGGGTTTTACATACCAAACATGTAAAAGGGATACTAAATGATGGAATCAACTCTCCAAATGTGGTGCCAAAATGAGGGTTGGAAACCCTTACACAAGTGAACACCAATGATGCCAAAATGTTTCTCCCAAATAGATGAATTAGATCTTCTCTGCTGATGGTGCAATTCTGAAGCAAAAACAACACCAAACTCTCTCAAAATGCCCAAATTTTCCCTTCAATGCTAGTCACCCTTCTTCCCAACTATGGAACACCACTTCTAGGACCAAACCCTGTCATATCACCCTCCAAAATGTGTCCAAAAATATGTTTTGAATTTCTTCTCTTCTTCTTCAAATGATGCCAATGAAGTACAAGTAGGCCTCCGTTATGAAGCCTTCCCAAGATGAATTAGCTTTTTGTCCAATTCATCTTATATACTCAAGGGTTTTCATCCTTGGAATATGATGAAAATAAATTGCAGGAAAAAGGAATAAGATAATATGTTGAATGATGAATAATCCTCCCAAAATGAACTTGTATTTATAGTGTCCTCCTCCTCAACTCCCCAAAATGTTCGACCCAATTTGGGCGCCACTTCTTATTTTAAAATTGCTTTTTATTTTATTTTTTACTTTTCCAATTGGCACCAAAAACCCCAATCTAAATTTATTATAATTTTAATTTATTTTCCCTTTATATCTCCCAAAAAGGGGTTGACGAAGCCCAATAAAATATATAGAAATATCTTAGTTGCTAAAAATGAAATTTAAATATTATTTCACTTCTTCCCCTTGAGCACCAAAAAAAAAGAATAATAGAATATTAATGTTTTTCTTATTTCTCCTCGCTCAATTTCAAAAGGGACATTACATCTAGGTCTTCCCTTGTGCCAATTCTTCATAAGTAATCTGAACCTTGGCTATTTATTTTGGGTTTTATCATGATGTTGAAATTGAACTCTTGAAATAGTAACAACCATATGCATATCCTCCCTTGAATCACTGGTTTGTTTAATAAATACTTTAATGGATCATGGAGTGTAAAATGTAAATGGTGTGGATAAGAGAGTGTCTAAACTTATGTAGTGTGTACACCATTCCCAATGTGTCACACTCTATAGTGGTGTAATTACTTTTTGCCTAAGATAATTTCCTACTTGCAAATGTAATGGGGTGGTCCTTATTTCCTCTAGGCTAAGAAAAGATTCTTCCAATGACTATACTGGAGACATCTACATGGACATGGAACGGTCATGCCCATTTTGAAAAAAATAGAATCGATGCTTCAACAATCTTTTGTTTGAGTGTGTCAAAATATTGTCGATATTATTCTATCCAATTGATGTTATTATTGGTTTTCTTCTTCAATAGGTCTTCCAATGGTCTTGCTATTTCCACATAGTGTTTGATGAACTTGCAGTGATATCTTATGTACCCTAGGAAGGTCTTTACTTCTAGTGTTGTCTTAGGTGGCAGTAAGGTCATAATGAGAACCACTTTCATAGGGCCTACCATTAAGCCTTCCTTACAAATGATATGCCCCAAAAGTATACCAAATGGAAAATATACATTTCTTTATATTAAGGGATATTTGTAGGCTTCTACATCTATCTAGAATAGTCTAGAGTATTTGTATGTGCTCTTTTACTAGTTTGTATACTATCCAATCATCCAAGTACACTTCTAGAAAATCATGTATGAAATCTTTAAAAAAAATTATCCTTATGTGACTAAAGACAACATGATCATTTTTTAATATTAAGCAATGGCAAAAGTAGTCTTATGTTGATCTTCCTCTTTAATTCTCAACTAATGGTAGCCAAAAAACCCATTGGTGAGAATAAATTTCTCTTCCTACTACTAATTATAGTATTTCTTTTGTGAATGGAATGGGAAATGGGTCATGAATACATGCTTTGTTGAGTTTGCAAAAGTCTACACATATCGTTATTTCCCCAATTTTCTTATTTCCACATCTTCTACAGGCTTGATTATACCTAAGTTGCTAACATTTTATCTAATTCTATTTTGACCCTTTTCATTTTGGTTGAGCCTATAAGGTCATTTATTTTGAGGTTTGGCTCCTTCCTTGAGTTGTAATTTCATTACTCTTGCTCCACCTTTGATACCCTTCAAGTTAGTGAATGTCCGAGGAAATAGGTCTTCATACTTGGACAAGATCTCAATTACTTGTGCTACAACTTGTTCATCCCAATAATCCCTATTTTTTGCTAGCTTGGGATTTTTTGCAGATGCTATATTTTATTCCTTCATCTTCAGGGTTAATTGTATTATTTATTCTTGCAATCATCATTCATTTGTATTTTTCCCTTTCTCCTTCTACTACTTGAATGTCCAATTTTGTTTCTTTATGTTCCTCTTCTTGGTGGGTTGTGTAGCATCTCTTCCCTGGAAGTTGTGTATCCTTTTCCATCCATTTGATTAGCTTCCAAAATTCTTTTGTGTTTGGGGGTGGTGGAGTGTGTCGGTATAGTGTGATGTTATTTTCCTTGACTAGTTTAAAGATAATTTCTTTCATCCGCATGAGTGTGGTATGAATATTTTCATTGTCATCATAGAATGAGGTGTGGATGAAGTCTTGCTGGAGTTCCCTCCAGTTCTTTGGTTGTGTCCTTTCTTGGTTAACATACTAGGTTTGTATTACTAGAATTAGGGTCCAATAGAACATTTGTATGCATAACCTAGTCTCTTATTCTCTTCTTCCTTTCCAACCTGTTATACATGTCTCCAAATGATTCTTAGGTGGTATTGATCCTTGGAGCTTGGGTATTATGCCACATTCTCCTTCTTCTTGAATATACCTTGTTCTGATTAGTATTTTGAAGGCTTTCCATCAAGGAATGTTATCCTAATGGGTTTTCCATCAACATGCGATATTTCATACTAATGTATCTTGTAATACGATAATCCACAAGTCTTCCTTATCATTTTTTTTCCATGTCCTCTGAGTACTCGTTTAGATCTCCAACTCCTGAGTAATAGGGTAACTTAATACTTGAAATACCTCTACAAATGTGGTTGTGGTGTTTGATTTTTTGGAGACTAGGATCTATATTTTTTTCTTCATTTGTGGTAATTTACGACATGGTTTTTAGATGCCTCTATATCATGAATTCCATCCTAAACCATATACTTTTTGGGTTGTAAGTTCCAATTCTTCTTGAAGCCAAGTGCTCAAGAATTCCTCACTATTTGTGCTTCCATCCTCACTTTCCATGTCAATTTAATCTTTAGTATTTGGTTCTAATAATTTTGTTATAGGTAACTTGGCTATTGAGTAGATTAGTCTTGTGTTCTCATCTTTTTTTGAAGCAACCTCATCTACATAGGGTTTGTCTACATCTATTCCTAATGGTATTTGGACTATCTTATTTTCTTAATGATATCAAGTTTCCACAATCCATGTTATAGTTCAGAGATATTTCTGGATTAGATTGTGTTGAGTTTTTGAATCAACGTTTCGGATCACACTCTGTGATCCATCATCAGGATGGTAGAGAGCAAGAGGAGAAAAATGGTTGATTGTAGACTAACACTAGATAAAAAGAGAGAGGGGAAGGAAGGGGAAGGATGCACAAGGTTCAAGAAAAAATAATAATAATAAAAACCCAAAGGGAAAGAAAATAAAAATATAAAAAGGAGAGAAAGAACATGAAAAAAGACTTTAAAAAGGAAGAAAGAGAAAGAATCTAAAAACTATAAGAAAACACGAAAAAAGGAAAAAATGTCAACGAAAAAGAACTTTCAAACACAAAATTAAAAATGATTTTTTAAAAAATAGACGAATATAAAAAGTATAGAAGAGCAAGCAATTAAAAATGAAAGAATAAAAGAAAATAAGATGATAAAGAAGATTGTATATATATAATGAGATAAAAGAAACAAATATATAAATAAAATATAGTGAATAAATATAAAAAGAGATAATAGAAACAATAAAAAAGAATATATATATAAAGATAAAAGAAACAAATAAAAATATAAAATAGATTGTATATATATATATATATATATATATATATATATATATATATAAAATGTTAAGAAGATTGTATATAAATAAAATAGAAAATAAGATGCTAAGAAGATTATATATATATCTATAAGAATGAAAATAAATAAACAAAAAGATAAAAGAAACAAATAACAAAAGAGTTAATAAAAAGAAAGCAAGTACAAGAAGATATGAAGAAAAGAGAAAACGAGGAAAAATACAAGAATGGGAAATACCAAAGACCACATAAGTAATGAAAAGTAACAAAGAAAAATTAAAATAATGACAAAGAAAAATAGAAGAATCTCAAAAGATCTAAAGAGGAAGAATAAATACAATGAAAGAGACAACGAAATGAAAATAAAAGACATAAATAAATAAACATAGAGATAAAAAGAAAAGACACAAAAAAGACCAAGAATGAATATCACCATAAAGATAGAAAGAATAGTTATATATATATATGAGACCAAGGAATGAAAAGAAAAGACACAAATAAATCCACAAAGAAATAAAAGAAAAGACACAAATATGAAGGCAAAGAAAGAAATGCAACAAAAAGATAGAAAGAGTATATATATATATATTCACAAAAACAAAGAAATGAAAAGAAAGGACAAAAATAAATATATACACTAAGAAATGAAAAGAGAAGACAAAAATATAGGTCAAGAGTGTTTCATCATAAAGAAAGCAAATAGATATATCTATATATATAGAATACATTTAAACAAAAAGATAGAATAAAATTTAACATAAAGAAAGAAACCACACAAACACGCAAGAGGAAGCAAAAAGGAAGGAAAGGAAGGGGGGAGCACAAAGCGAGAAGGAGAGAATATGCCAAGATACCAATGAGGCCAAAAGACAAGGAGGGAGGCGACATGACCAAGAAAAGGGGAAGGTTGCGAGGAGAGGAAAAAAAAAGGGGGGAGGGTGAAGCCAAGAGGTTTGGAGAGAAGACCAAGTTAGGAATGAACTGGGTTACGAAGGTTAGATAGAAAGGGTTGCCAGGTAAGACTAATACTGTAACCCTCATCATGATTAAGGTTGGTGGGGTGGTTGTTAATATGTATGGCCTCCTTAAGCTTCCGTTTGAAAAAATTATCCTCTTTGCACAAGATTTGTGTGTCTTCAATGCAAATGTGGTGTTTTGTAGACGAGGAATGGTGTGCAAGAGAAGATTTGAAAACAGAATCATGCTTAATGTCTGCACTATGTTCTTAATTCTAGTGGAAAATGAACAATCCATCTCACTGATATAAGGGATGCCACAAGAAAAAACTACCTTATAAACTCCAGACTCAAGTAAAATATCCTTAGAGTCCTTAAGAGAGGGGAGATGGTGTTTGATAGTAGAGAAAGGTTTGAAAGAACAATGAAGCCCTTTTTCTGAAGAATCTTGGAGATTTTTTGGTAAAGGCCTTCAACATAGGGAAGAGAAGCAGGGGGGGAGGGGGGAATCAGGCTTAGAGGTGATGGAGTGAGAAAATAAAATTGACTTGGCATGGTTAAAGGTTCAAGAGATCTAATGGCTCTTGTATCCATTTAGGATGAAGACCTTAGGTAGATAAGACAACTCTTGGCTTAGGTATTCTTCATCACAGATACATAAAGCTCTCAAGGAAAGGGTTTTAAGGACCCCACTTTTTTCGCAAGGGTGGTGATGAGAGGAACAATGGAGGCAGAGGTTAGTGTGGGTGGCCTTGTGAAAAACTCAACAACCCAAGGAACCATCAGATTTTTTGATAAGCAAGATGTCAAGAAAAGGAAGGCGATCTTCAGATTCAATCTCCTTGGTAAAGGAGATGCAGGGAAGAAGGTTGTTGAGGTGAGTGTGGAACTCTTCTAACTTGTCGAGGCCATGGGGCCAACACATGTTAGTGTCATCCACATAATGTTTCCACCACTTAGGTTTGAGGGGGAAGGATAAAAGAGCAGATTCTTTAAAATGCTCCATGAAAAGGTTGGTAATGACAGGCGAGAGAGGGGAACCCATGGCCATGCCATCAACCTGTTCATAGATGAAATATTGGAAAGAAAACAAGGTAGATTTCAAGCATAATTCAACAAGAGAGGTGATCTCATCATTGGATTTGTGCGTAAAAATTTCAATTGATTTGGGGATGGGAACCTTGGTAAAGAGAGACACCACATCAAAAATTACCAAAAGGTCGGCACTATCAAGTTTGACATCCTTGATAAAGTGAACAAAATGGGTGGAATATTTGATGTGGGAATCAGAGTTACCAACAAGAGGAGAGATGAGTTTGGCAAGGAAGGAGGCCTATTTTTAGGTCAGAGAGCCTATGGTATCCACAATGGGTCTTAGAGGGATGCCCTTTTTGTGAATTTTTGGGACACCATAGATGCGAGGAGTCACTTCTTTGGAGGGTAACAACTGCTTCTTGGTGGCATCATCAAAGGAAGACAAGGAAATAACATGCGTGATTTTATTTAAAATTTTGGAACAAGGGTTACGAGAAAGAATTTTGTTGCTAGAAGAGTCAGAAAGAAGCTCGAGCATTTTTGAGATGTAGTCTTCCTTATTTAAGATGACGGTGGCATTGCCTTTGTCATCTTTGCAAATTAACAAGTCTTCCTATCCCTGCCAACCTTGCTTTGCATGCAATCTCCATCGATTTTGCTACCTCATTGGATCATGTGCTCAACCGTGATTCTTGTGCTTCCTCGTTGGATTATTTGTCCCAGCATTGGCTGTCGTGCTCATCTTCTCAACCCTGTGACCGTGTTCTCCTTTTTGTTCATGACTGGGAGTCTAAGTTGGTCATCAACCTTTCTAATGCCGTTTTATACCTCCTTGCTATAAAGTTTTTAAATCATGGTCTCAGTTTTTCCATAACCCCTCACTCTATTCCCCATTTAGATTTTCTCATTGAAATTGAAAATCTAGTGCGCTCCCTCCCCGTAAATATTTCCGAAGAAATCAAGCAAGATTGTGCGGTTTCCTTTCATTATGCTGAGCCTCCTAAGTGCAATATTCCCAAAACTGAGCTCTTTCTCATAACCCTTGTTCCAAAATTTTAAATAAAATCAAGCATGCTATTTCCTTGTCTTCCTTTGATGATGCCACCAAGAAGCGGTTGTTACCCTCCAAAGAAGTGATTCCTCGCATCTATGGTGTCCCAAAAATTCACAAAAAGGGCATCCCTCTAAGACCCATTGTGGATACCATAGGCTCTCCGACCTACAAATTAGCTTCCTTCCTTGCCAAACTCATCTCTCCTCTTGTTGGTAACTCTGATTCCCACATCAAAGATTCCACCCATTTTGTTCACTTTATCAAGGATGTCAAACTTGATAGTACCAACCTTTTGCTAATTTTTGATGTGGTGTCTCTCTTTACCAAGGTTCCCATCCCCGGCTCAATTGAAATTGTTAGGCGCAAATCCAATGATGAGATCACCTCTCTTGTTGAATTATGCCCGAGATATACCTTCTTTTCTTTCCAAGATGTCATCTATGAATAGGTTGATGGCATGGCCATGGGTTCCCCTCTCTCGCCTATCATTGCCAACCTTTTCGAGGAGCATTTTGAAGAATCTGCTATTTTCTCCTTCCCCCTCAAACCTAAGTGGTGGAAACGTTATGTGGATGACACTAATGTGTGTTGGCCCCATGGCCTAGAAAAGTTAGAAGAGTTCCTCGCTCACCTCAACAACCTTCTTCCCTGCATCTCCTTTACCAAGGAGATTGAATTTGAAGATTGCCTTCCTTTTCTTGACATCTTGCTGATCAAAAAATCTGATGGTTCCTTGGGACGTCAGGTTTTTCGCAAGGCCACCCACACTAATCTCTACCTCCATTCTTCCTCTCATCACCACCCTTTCCAAAAAAGCGGGGTCCTTAAAACCCTTGCCTTGAGAGCTTTCTGTATCTGTGATGAAGAATACCTAAGCCAAGAGTTGTCTTATCTTCATAAGGTCTTCATCCTAAATGGATACAAGAGCCATCAGATCTCTCGAACCTTTAACCTTTCCAAGTCAATTTTCTTTTCTCACTCCATCACTTCTAAGCTTGATTTCCCCCCAGTGCTTCTCTTCCCTATGTTGAAGGCCTTTCCCAAAAAATATCCAAGATTCTTCAGAAGAAATGGCTTCATTGTTCTTTCAAACCTTTCTCTACTATCAAACACCATCTCCCCTCTCTTAAGGACTCTAAGGATATTTTACTCGAGTCCGAAGTTTATAAGGTAGTTTGTTCTTGTGGCATCCCTTATATCGGTGAGACGGGTTGTTCATTTTGCACTAGAATTAAAGAACATAGTGCAAACATTAAGCATGATTGCGTTTTCAAATCTGCTCTTGCACACCATTCCTCACCTACTAAACACCACATCTGCATTGAAGACACACAAATCTTGTGCAAAGAGGATAATTTTTTCAAATGAAAGCTTAAGGAGGCCATACATATTAACAACTACCCCACCAACCTTAATCGTGATGAGGGTTACAGTCTTAGTCTTACCTGGCAACCCTTGCTATTTAACCTTTGTAACCCAGTTCATTCCTAACTTGGTCTTCTCTCCAAACCTCTTGGCTTCACCCTCCCCCCCATTTTTTCCCTCTCCTCGCAACCTTCCCCTTTTCTTGGTCATGTCACCTCCCTCCTTGTCTTTTGGCCTCATTGGTATCTTGGCATATTCTCTCCTTCTCGCTTTGTGCTCCCCCCTTCCTTTCCTTCCTTTTTTCTTCCTCTTGCGTGTTTGTGTGGTTTCTTTCTTTATGTTAAATTTTATTCTATCTTTTTGTTTAAATGTATTCTATATATATATATCTATTTGCTTTCTTTATGATGAAACACTCTTGACCTATATTTTTGTCTTCTCTTTTCATTTCTTAGTGTATATATTTATTTTTGTCCTTTCTTTTCATTTCTTTGTTTTTGTGAATATATATATACTCTTTCTATCTTTTTGTTGCATTTCTTTCTTTGCCTTCATATTTGTGTCTTTTCTTTTATTTCTTTGTGGATTTATTTGTGTCTTTTCTTTTCATTCCTTGGTCTCATATATATATATAACTATTCTTTCTATCTTTATGGTGATATTCATTCTTGGCCTTTTTTGTGTCTTTTCTTTTTATCTGTGTGTGTATTTATTTATGTCTTTTATTTTCATTTCGTTGTCTCTTTCATTTGTATTTATTCTTCCTCTTTAGATCTTTTGAGAGTCTTTTATTTTTCGCTGTCATTATTTTAATTGTCTTCTTTGTTACTTTTCATTACTTATGTGGTCTTTGGTTTTTCCCATTCTTGTATTTTTCCTTGTTTTCTCTTTTCTTCGTATCTTCTTGCACTTGCTTTCTTTTTATTAACTCTTTGTTTTTCTTTTATCTTTTGTTTATTTATTTTCATTCTTATATAGATATAATCTTCTTAACATCTTATTTTCTATTTTATTTATATACAATCTTCTTAACATTTTATTTATTTATATATATATATATATATAGATATACAATCTATTTTATATTTTTATTTGTTTCTTTTATCTCATTTTATATATTTGTAATCTATTTTATATATATATTTGCTTCTTTTATCTTATGTTATCCATATATATATATATTTGTTTCTTTTATCTTTATATATATATATATATTCTTTTTTATTGTTTCTATTATCTCTTTTTATATTTATACACTGTATTTTATTTATATATTTGTTTCTTTTATCTCATTATATATATACAATCTTCTTTATCATATTATTTTCTTTTATTCTTTCATTTTTAATTGCTTGCTCTTCTATATTTTTGATATTCGTCTATTTTAAAAAAAAAATTATTTTTAATTTTGTGTTTGAAAGTTCTTTTTGGTTGACATTTTTTCCTTTTTTTGTGTTTTCTTATAGTTTTTAGATTCTTTCTCTTTCTTCCTTTTTAAGGTCTTTTTTCATGTTCTTTCTCTCCTTTTTATATTTTTATTTTTTTTCCCTTTGGGTTTTTATTATTATTATTTTTTCTTGAACCTTGTGCATCCTTCCCCTTCCTTCCCTCTCTCTTTTTATCTAGTGTTAGTCTGCAATCAACCATTTTTCTCCTCTTGCTCTCTACCATCCCGATGATGGATCACAGAGCGTGATCCGAAACATTGATGCAAAAACTCAACACAATCTAATCCAGAAACATCTCTGAACTATCTTATTTTCATTTGTGAAGGATAGTTCCTCTTTTCGAGAATCAATTATTTCATTAGCATTTACAAACCATTGTAATCCCAAGAGGGCATTGAAGGTATCAAAAGGTTCCTTCATTGCAACTACTTCAAAGTCAATTGCTTATTTTACCTCTAAGACATTTACTTCCATTTTTTCCACGTCCTTATTGTTCCCATAAAGGATCCATCAATTAGACATGTTACATGGAGTATTATTTAATTTAGGTTTTCCCAATTTGTTCTAAGACCTTTTGGGAATCATGTTGATATTTGATCTCAAATCAACCATTATTTGTTTGATCTTTTTGTCATTGATATGTGTGAAGATCATAAGGGTTTTGTTCTTCCAATCTTGATTTTTTTTATAAGCTTTAGACTTGTGGTCTTGTGAGGCCTTGCTTGTTCAATTAATTTTAGAATTGATTTAGTTTATCTAGTAGGTTTTTATGTGGTATTAGTGTGGTTAGTTGTTTCAATGCGGTTACTTCTAAGAAGTAATTTTTTCTTCTTGTTGTTGATCAACAATCTTTCGAGATGTATCCACAATCTAGTCATATTGGCGTTCACTTGGGAAGAAGTGTTATTTCTCTTCCTCCTCCTCATAATCTTATTTATCTTTTGTATCTTGGATGAATTTTTGTTCTTTACGATGTTGGTTCCTTAACATGTAACTAAGTAGTTTTTTTTTATTTTTGTTTTTTTTATTTGGGTTTTTAGATCCTATTATTTTTCTCACCTCCTGGAATTCTTATTTGAATGTTACCACTTTTGAAGAGGCGTCTGATTGATAATGTTCTTCCTTATGGCCCATCTTTTCCCCTTGTGGAGCTTATTTTGGTACCTTTCTCATGACCCTAGCTCCTCTAGATGCATCCATTCCTTGTAACTAATCACTCTTGGATTATGGTGACACATTTTGGAAATAGTGTTGCACCTTGTCACAATTGAATTGGTCATGGTTCAAATTACCATAGAAGGCACCATTCTTCTTTTTATCAGATTGACATTTTATAGTAGTGGCCTTGTTTGCCATATTTGTAAGAGTTGGGATCCTCGCTCCTGTAATCCTACTGGTGGTTTTGCAGAGGGATATTTTACATGACATTTGAATTTATGTTGTTCTTCCATTGAGGTGCTCTATATCCATGGTCTTGGGTGTAGAGGGGGAATTCCCCAAGTCCTTTGACATATGCTAGCTTTTGATCTATATCTTGGTCACAACTGCATTACTTGGGACACCAAGACTCATGTTCTTCTTCTTCATCTCTAATTCAAAACCTTCTTAAGGGAAAATCATCTATTTCATGGTCATCTCATTTAGCACATAGTCCAAAAAATAATGATTGAATCTTCCATGGTGCAATCTAAAAGTATACTCTCAGTGCGACAACCCTTTTCTCTCCGTGTGCCTTGGGACAATCATTCTGGATATGGTCTTCTCATGAGCAATATGAACACCAAATATTTTTTTTATGTTTATTATTTTCTTCTTTAACCATGATTCCTGTCTCAACCGCAACTATTCTATTTCCAACCTAATTTTTTCTAGTCAATATTTTCCTTTTCTTTGTCTATTCTTCTCCAAGATTGGGCCTTAATGTGATGGGCCAGAGTTATCACATCTAGATATGTGTTGAATATTCTTCCATCCAAAGATTCCCTAATATCTTTAACTAAGTCAAAGATGAACCATTTGACCTTTTATTTTCTATTTATGTCTCCTCCACTTTACAAGATACTTCCTTGAATCTTTTGTCATATTCCTTCACCGTTTCTGCTTCCCTTTGTACTAGGTCCCTCATTTTGCTGACACTTTAGGATGGGACCTCTAGAGTATCAAAATGAATCTGAAATTCCTTCTTCACTTCATGCCACTCCTTATCATGCTTCAAGTAACTCTTCCTATACCATTCTAGAGTGTCTTTGCCCAGGGGGATCCTACACAATCAAATAGTTTTACTTGGTATTGATCAATTCACTTTCTCTAACAAAGGGATTACATAATGAATATATATTTCTTAGCTTCGATGGTGTCCTTTCCAAAGACTAGGATTTTGATCTAGGGATCCATTATCTTGTTTGTTTGTTCTTTCTTCATTGTGTGGTGTTGTGTTGTTGGAATTTTATTCTTTTTATTGCTTGTTAATGGCGTGGGCTTGTTTTCTCTACCTTTATCTCTTTTCAACTTGATCTCAAAGAATTATTTGCATAATATTTCGTCACAATTTTCTATAAATTGCTTCTACATATTTTTGTTTGATTTTATGGTACTTCTTGTAGTGATATGACGGGTCTTAGTCTAGGGTGTGTGTCTCTTTAAATTTATGTTTGGTCTTTGGTGATGTGTTTAAGTTTGTTAGTGATATTTAATTTGTCATTTTTGATAATTCTTTGGCATTAAACATGGTTTTACTTTCTTTGCATATTCCTTCATTTGTTATTTTCTTAACAATTTTGCTTATTATCTTGTCAAGGTAATCCACATATAATAATAAAATTTTCTTTGGGGTCTCAAGGAACTCCAAAAATATTTCCTCTAAATTTATTTTAATACTGGACCAATCCTTTTTAGGTTGTGGTGTTTTGATTAGTTGTAGAGGTATTGACACTTCCTTGTTCTCATTGTCCTTGTCTAACTCTTTCCTTGATGGCCCATAACTTTTCAAACTATCTTCTCATTTTGTAAAAATTCTTCCACCCTATCCAAGTTTCTTGACATTGGTTGTGATGTTTGAAATGATATTATTTATTTTCTATTGGTCTGAATTTCTTCTATTTGGTTGGGAGCACCCACATTGGTGTGCTCAGTAGAACCCACCTTGACACACTTATTTCTTTCTAAATTCTCCATCCTTTTATAATAGATTTCTTTCCTTTTTTCAATCTATTTCTTTCATCTAAATTCATATCTTTATTTTACATGCTTAATTGGATTGATAGTGCAACCTCCTCTCTAATTCCCATTTGTTTCTTATTGTCACTTTTTCACGAGTGTTAATAGTTTGGTTTTATATTATTCCTTTATCCATCCCATGGTGGTTATTTTATGTCTACTTTGATAGGTCGCATATTTTTAGGGATTCCTTTTGGAGATATTCCCCCTTTCCATTTTCCATCCTCTATATGTCTAACCCCCTCAAGAGGGGTAGATAGTTAGAGAATTTTGTTGTAGGCTATAATAATTCTGTCATAAATTCTGATATCTTTGGTTGAATCTGCAGACTTTTATTTTTGGTATCTTCTCTATTGCCTAACTAGGGTCTCAAAAATGAAACCAATGTTAGTAAGAAAGTGGAGAGCCACACACTAGAGTTTTGAGCTCCAATTATTATGTTTATCAATTGTATTTGTACCTCAGGCTCAACAATAGTAGAAGGATTATATTTTAAGAATTAAATGCAATATCTATACTTAATCTATTCATCTAGAACATATATTATATTAGTTATACACCATCTTAGAGTTGAAACAATATTCATGAGCATCTGTATATTGATATATTCAATATTTTGTACATTAGATCATTCCTTTATATACTCTTATATACATTCAGTGTCATGTATCTTTATCGCCCACACCTATCTATTTGTTACATTAATTTCCTATTTCATACATGTATTATTTTTTTGGGACGTTTCCTTTACAAGATACATCCCTTCCTTGAGGTATCTTGTCATCCTTGATCTCCACATCTCTTTTGTAGCGGTTTACGATAGGATCTGCTTCATTGTATCTCCGTTCTAGGCCCTTGCCAATAATGATGAAATGCAGGGATTGTGTTTATGAAGAAACATAAAAATTGAAGAAATTTTTCTAGAGGAGCTTGGTTTGATAAATAATGAAAATGATATTAGGTAGGGTTAAGGACACTTTAATGTTTACAACTTTGAGTTAGGTTAATGAGAAATATAGAAATATGAGCCAAACCAAGCATCTCTATTTTCTCGTGGTTGTTTTTTTAAGGAAATTTTCATTAAGATTTGAACACCATATATACTTATGATGAGTTTTTAATCACCCTTGATCACATTACTTATGATTAAAAATGGGTTGTCACTACTGCAATCAAATTTTATCATTTAATGATGATTTTTTAAACCTTTTTAGAGAGCACACACACTTGCATATAAGGAAAAGAAGAAGGCCTAGAGCTAATAATGAAAAATTTGACAATCAAGATTGCCTCTATTAATATCTCCTTTCATTTGAAGAGAAAATCCATGGAAACCTTGGAAACACCAACTTATAATAAGTAAGGAAAATATGATAGCAATTCAGATTAACTAGTGGAACAATTATAGGTATTGGGTAATAATCATTTCATTGAGGACCTTTTGCCTAGACCTGCAACATGGTGTAGGGACCATACCACATTGGTTCAATAATCATACAAGGACCTTTGAAGCATTATTTTAAATTTGTATCTAGACTTGGTCATCAATTTGAGAATGAGGAGACACACAATGAACATTTAGTACCCTTTTCAACTTAGATTGTTTGAATAATAGGATCTATTGAACTTGTTGACTTTCTTGTTATATATGATGCAAAAATATTTTTATAATGTCCACTCCGTGTATGTGTGAATGATTGCAAGGTGTGCAGTTAGTGGTATCTAAGGGTATATAGTTGGATAAAACCCAAAACAAGTTTGGAATATATTATGTCTAGTAGATCTATGCAATACTCATCACATGTCAGTGAGTGTCATACATGTGTATCAAATGGACAAGTGCCATGTTGATAGATCTGGTTTGGCCATCTATTTGGGGATGAAATGCTATAGATTGGTTACATAATAAATCCAACATCTTGCAAAAGGTATGCCTATAATTTTGCCAAAACTTTGTTGTAGGTAGATTTAATGGATGAAGGCACTCCAAAATGAACCTGAATATGAAGAAGGAAAAATTTGGAAGCCTCAGTTGTGATGGTGGAATTATTACATGTAACCATGACAACAATATTTGATAGTCTATCTACTATGATGAACATTGAATTATTATTATGTCTTGTCTTTAGTAGTTTCAATAAGTATTTAGGGTTTAGGGAAATACACAGTGATAGATTTTGAAGATTGGGATGGAACCAATAGAATTCAACTAGTGTTTTGGCTCGACAATGTTGCAAGGAATGCATGAATTGACATGTATCCCTTTCCCTTCATGAATATATGGCCAATAGAAGTTTTTTAAAGCATAACAAGTGTTTTTCTAATGTCAAAATGTTTAATTGTTAAGGAAAAATGCACTTCCAAAATGAGTTTTTGTCTTGAGGTACCATATTGAATAAGGTGGTATTCAAGCCTGAAGATAAAATCATCATAGAAGGTTAGAATTCTGGGGCTAGGTAAGAACATTATAGGTCTACAAAATATGTGTCTGTAGCTTTGTTGTCCTTCCAATTTTTTTGTTTGATTATCTAATGGAATTGTTGGAGTATGTCATTCATTTCACATGACCATGCTTTGTGTAAGTGAAATTGAAGATGTTTGTGATTAGGCGAATTATGGTTTCCTCTCCAAGATGTAATGCTACTATTGTTTCATAGTGATAACCTATTAAATTTTTAACTTGAGTGACCATTTCCTAGAGTGCATAGTTTGATGTACTAGTCTCATTCAAAAATTCAAGTTCATGTCAAACACGGTGGGGAAGTGTAAAACATGGGTACACTTTAAGTTTGAATGAAAAGGTGTTCTATTGCGATGGACTCCAATGATTTTTTTAATTTGTATGCACAATTGAATTCAATGGAAAAGAGACACAAGGATCCAAGAAAACTTCCTAGATTTGAGAGTGTATGAATTTTCCATGTGTTGGATTTGACCTTCTCTACATCTACCTGTATAATTGTGTGGTTAATGATAATATCAATACTAAATATGAATGAAATAAAAAGTACACACCTATTTTACATTTACTTTGTGTTGGTGCATTATGGTTTAGATGCATGTGCCATACTTGATGTGTTCTTAATATGCCATGTTATAGATGAGAATGTTGGCCAAATAAAAAATGATCAAGGAGCTTGTGGAGGACCTCACTATGTTTTTCATAAAGGTATTGATTAGGGAAGAACAAATCACAAAAATTCATATTCATCTTCTTTCTATATGTAGTGTGGATTGATAGGAATTTGATTGTAAACTTATTTCTTGTTAATCTTAAAAAATATTATGCACTTTAGTACCGGTCCAAAAGATTGTCTATGCATGAAAGTGATTATTGATTTTTAGTATGATTTTTTTGAATATGTAACTATCTATGCACTATTGCTATGATATATCTTTACTTGACATAGGAAGGGTTGGAGTGACACTAGACCAAAAAATAGGTTTGATATGCCCTTGGTCTATGAGCTCTTGACTAGCAACAAATATCATCATTTCCCAAATAGAGTGATAACAAAGTGGGATATTTGGAAGTAAGATATTACAGTAAGTTATTTTGATGTATGATATGTAACGTGATGGAAATAATTTGTGTTTTTAAAATATATCTTACTTTTTTAGTAAGGTAACAAGTTGTTGAAGCTACACAATTTGTGTGAGGGACAATGCAACAAGATTGTTTTTCTTAGCATGCATAAGTGCCTTTAGGAAGACCATTAGTAATATGAATTTTGTGTGCATGGGATGCCAAATTATTACCCTAATTTTTACATATCTACAAACTTTGTTTTTGGTTGAGATTATAGTATGCAATAAATATAATTAGTTATTAACATATGATATGGGTTAGATTTGTGGTTTACATCATAGTGATGTGTATATGAATTACTAAGCGAGACATTTCAAATTTCAAGTGGCACTAAGTCATAGGTTACAATTCCATATATAGGCTTGATACTATACTTGAAATTATATAATTTCATCCAAAAATTTAGCCCCAACCACATCCCCAACAATGTTCGTCTACATTGGCCATGTTGCAAAGATGATTGTCGTTGCACCAAAAGATCAACCTATTAATGCCCGATACAATCGCTAGAGTTAATGAATCTATGGGAGGAAATTAAGCCATGTCACAAACCTGAGCATTGCGCTACACAACACAAGGAGACCAAGGATGCAAACCTTGCAACAATCCCCCCAACATAAGTGAGGGGTTTGAACTCGTGACCCAGGCTCTGATACCAATTTTTGTAAAGAAGGTTTCCATTGCACTAAAAGATCGACTTGTTAATACACAATACAACCACCAAAGTTAATGAATCCATAGGAGGTGTCGACATCCTACAATGATTTTAATAACTAAGCCTTTACAATTGTGATTCAGAGATTGGACATCTAACCTGAATAGCCATTTTAACCATCATGAAGGTGCATTTAAATTTTCAACCCAGGGACGTGAACTTGAAATGGGTCAGCACAGTATGTGCACTAGGAACTTCAAAGTAGTCATCTTCATTCTACAGCTGAGAAAAATTTAATACTGAAAGTAAATTGCATGGAAAAGAACAAAGTAAATGCTGAACATCACTCAACAATTAAACTAAGCTGAACATGCATGAAAAGAATGAAAATATGAACAACAAATAGGGAACTACTCTATCTGCTTTGGCTACAGGAATAGTCACAGAATGGTATTCTAGTGGCTGTAGGAATAGTTAGTGCCAGATTTTGATCTAAGTACTAAACAAAAACTAAAAACTAATCTAACTAAACTAAAGGATGAATTACTCACCAAGTGGGCCCTCTTGGATGATTATCCTCTAAAACTAATGTAAACTCAAATGCTCAACTCATAAATTCATCTTATTCATTCAGAAATGCAATTACAAAAGAGTAGCATGTCTGGAAATGCTTAGTAAACTATTAGATCGTACAACATCAATAGTCAACAATTCAACAACCTTCAAACTCTTGAAGAAGGAGAATTCAAGCCTTATTTATCCTACAAACTAAACAGGGCAGTCAACTCTCACTAATTGGGAGGTCGCCATTTAGGGAAAGTAGAGAAAAGAATAGAAGGACGGCTACACGTGTAGGGAATCCGATCAGACATGCAAGTCCAAATGCATACTCATCACTGCAGTAACGCCCGTAACTGCTCAACATTGTGAAAGATCAATGCAAGGTGGTTACATGCGATTGACATGGGGAATCTTCACTGCCATCCTTCATTTGACCTTCAAATGATTCCTCTACATGACCAGCTAGTGGCTGCATTCCTCAAATTAGTATCCTCAAGTATGTCTGCATGGCAATGTTAGTACGCATAATAATTGCACATCTATAACCACCTTAAAGAACATTCATTAACCACATGCAAAATTAATATAGATAGTCCACATAATAGGCTAATGTCATTAGAACTGGAAAAAATGAAATTAGACCCAATGTCTATGGTTTAAGGGAAACATTATGAAAATATCAAAGTCCATGTCAACTTAAGAAAATAAACTATAGATTCTACCCAAATTTGGACCAAAAACTAAGCTCATCACTCCCCCCAACTTAACGTCTTTTTGGTCCTCCAGCAGGGGAAGAACTGTTTTTCTGCTTGGTCAGAGCTCTAAAATTTGCAACTGATAACTGTCCAATATCAGTGTCTGCTAAGTGCGAGTCAGGATCCCAGTAGAATCCTCCCATTCTGTCAAGTCTTTTCCATCCATTTTTTTCTTCAACAATGTCATAATGGTAGATTCTGAAATTTGGAACAGGCCACAAGAGGATAGGTGGCTAGAAAGTCAAGAGAAGCCACTCTCGACCCTTTGCTCTCCCAAGCTGAATGTACCTTTCAATCCTCTTTATTGCTACATAATAAGATTGGATGGAATGAGATTCAGCCTATTTTTGCTCATCAGTCAAAGTGTTCCATCTCTGTGATAGATATCCTTTCATGGTGTCCTCTTTTGCTGCTGTCTTTACCTTATATTCATTGTAAATTGCCTCAATCCAAGGCATAATTCTGTTACCATAACTAGGCTTGAAAAGCATTATGTTCCAGTCTCTGTAAATATCCTTGGGGTTTCTTGATTCTACTCTAATGGCCAAAGGGATATTGGATTCCCTCTTCCTATAAGCATTATATTGTTCTCTCTAGCTAATCTCATTTTGCACCCAATACATGAATTCTCTTAGTTGGATATCTCCAACATATAGCAGTGGGTTCCAGTCTTGGTTTTGAGTTATAGAAAAATTATTTAAATAAAACTCACATAACAAATTTTTCATTTCAGGGGAGGCAATCCTATAAGCATTGAAAAATTTAGTGGGGGTCTCAAGTGAGGGATTCAAACCCGAGATGTATCTTGATAGCTGAAAAGAGAGATATTTTTCCTTTAGGTGCAGAGCATAAAATCTTGGAGGTGTTTTGCATTCTAAAATATGTGGCACCAGGGTTGCAATTCTGCCCACCCTCTCTTTTAGAGAGGCAATCTCCTCATTATTTTATTCAATAATTTCATCCCTCTCTTGAATTTCCTTTTTCAATATTTTCTTTTGTTTTTTCCATTCTTCCTCTCGCCTTTATATCTCTTTCTATAAATTTAAAATTGCTGTATGCACTGAAAAATCAAGAGGATTATGAATTCCTACTAAGATTTTGGTGATGGTTGCATCCCATATAGCACTATTTGCATAGACTCAGGCTGTCCTATTGGCTCAAGCTACAGAGGTACAATTTCCTCACGCACTTCTTGCTGCATGGCCTCTTCTTCTGGTTCTTGTAGTTGCTGTAGGAACTCCTGATCTAATTCTTGGTCTTGCTACAAGAACTCCAAATTTTCCTCATGCTCTCGAATTTCAACTTCCTCTGCAATGCCAACAAGATCCTCTAGGGTCACTTTTGCTGCCTCTTCGAATACATCCTTTTCTTTGACATTTTCCTACCCCATTAGGGCTTCTATGCTTTTATGTGATGTCCTTCCACACTTAGGGTTTTTTTGTGAAGGCATATCAACAACTGGTTTTGATTTCTTAAGAGGGCTCTCACATTTTCCTTTGGCTGTAGGATGAATAATGTCAGCCTTTCTCTTCTTAGGACTTGACACCTCTTTTTCCACAAGCTATGTTTTGGATTTTCCTTTTCCTGCCTTTGTCTTCTTCTTTTGTGCCCTAGTTCTTACTAGGGTTTCTAGTGGAACATTATCATTAGATTCTGATGAAGAACTTTCTTTTTTAGAGTGCCATGTTTGAAAGGAACTAATGTCTATAGCCCCTTTTGCTACAAGAGGATTCGTACTAGAGCCGACACCATAGGTTGAAGTACCAGGGGTGGCTTCAGACGTGCTTAATCTCCTGCTAGACCTACGTAGTTGGGGTAAAGCACTATATTGCGGCTGCTTAGGTCTAAATTGATTAACATTTACAAATTCCTCCCAGGTCATCTCAGGTGCTAGATCATGCAAATATTTTTCAACCAAAAATTTAATGAGGCAATGGTGTGAGACAGATTTGTCCCTACCTTTTTGAGTTTTAGCTGTCATAATGGAGAGAAGGTTGTATAAGACGTTAGGCACATTCATTCTTCTTCCGTGCCTCATGTGACTCAAAAGTTTGAAATGTACTGAATGTAAGTTTGACAATTGACCTTCACAAGTGAGGTACTTGATAATGTAGATGACTGCCTGCTTCCATGGCTCGGGCAGAGAGGTTCTTTTGGCACCCTGCTTGTCTATATTGATTGGAGGGTCACCATGTATTGTGAATATGGCCCTTGCTGACATGACGTCTCTAGAAATAGGGTAATGCTCATCGTTAGAAGGTAACCCTGTAACTTCTACAATTATTTTCTCAGTTGCCACAACCTACAGTCCTTTTACTATGGCTTTTCCCTTTGAAAATGTCTGGGCGAACTCAAGTGCAATGCCTTCATCAAAACCATCCAACTTTAGGAAGTAATCCCACCGACCACAATTTCTAAATTTAGGCAGGCACTGTGCATCCTGCAATAAGGTATCATGAGCCGAAGGCTCATTTCGAATTAGCCCGCCTCCCATTTTCTATAATCACTATCAGTCTGCAAAATTCTTTTCTTGTAATTCTGTTCTGAAAACAAATTCCTTTCTGCAACACTTATTAGTTGAATTATCTTGCACTAGTGTCAACTGAATTTTTCTTCTCTATTTTTTTTACCTTTTGCAATTATGATGGGGAAATAATGGAAAAGACGAGGTAATGAGAAGAGTTATGATGAAAAGGAATGGTGACGACAATTTAGTGTCATATCACGGATACAAGCCATCCCTCATTGCAAATTTTAAATCGGCTTAGCTAGATTTACTGATGCAGAAAAATCATGGACTGACATGTGGGAAATGTACCTGCATCTTTCCTTCCCCCCCAACCTAAATTTGGACATGTGTCCACACATGCGGGATGACAGTAGTGATTTGATAGGGGGTATGAAAATTATGTGAACACCCATACTAATTGTACAATGATTAAATGAATGCACTAAAAAGATAATTAAGAGAGAAATTAATGCACACATACCTAAATTTGTGGAGGATACAATGCAAAGATCATGGAGAAAGTACCGTTCACCTTTTTAGGAAATAAATTGAGCAATCAATAATGATGAAGTGGAATGATGTGAGGTTGATTGAAGTGATGGAAGAGAGAGAAAGGTGGTACAAATGGACAGATGGGCGGATGGGTGAAGAAATGGACTTCTACAAAAGTAGAAGCCTTTATTATGACAAGTACGTACCTTAATTAGCCAGAAGGAGGGACACTAGGTCCACTGCCTTTGACTGTAGGAAGCTCTAGTGTTGCAAGTTGGTTGAATTGCTACAGGAACTTTTCTTTGGAAGCTGGCTTGTAATACAATCTGAGATGATGACCATTGACTAGTAACTTGAATCTGACAGGAACAATGGTGGTGAGCTAAACAACTTCATTGGGAATGACCTCAACAACTTCATATGGTCCTAGCCACCTTGTCTATAATTTTCTTGCATTGTCCTGATATCGTGAGTCATAAAGCAATGCCCAGTCATCTAGCTGAAATTTCTTCTCTTTGATAAATTTATCATTCCATTTGATTCTTTGATTCTGCATGACTTCAGTGTGGTGCAAAGTTGTCTTCCTCATCTCATGTAAAGCACTCAGCTACATGATTCTTTCTTTTTGTGCCTCAGAAATATTCATCCCTAAGTCCACTGTAGTTCTAAGAGTTTTGTGCTCGAATTCAATAGGCATCATAGCTATCTTCCCATACAGTAGCTCAAATGGAGTGAAGGCTGTACTAATTTTCCACGTGGTTCTTTAGGCCCAAACTTCTTCTGATAATCTATTTTCCCAATCCTTTATGTGAATAGCCACTGTTTTGGTTAGAATGGCTTCAATTTCTTTGTTGGTCACCTCAACTTGTCCATTGGCCTAAGGATGATAAGGAGTACAATTTTTGTGCCTTATGTTATATTCGTTGACTAGTGCTGTAACAAGTGTTGAGGTAAACTGAGCTCCTTGATCAATTACTATTTCTCTTGGCACTCCATATCGTGGGAAAATTTCTTCATAAAGAAATTCTGCAACTTTGTTATCTCTTGCATGTTTCATGGCCTTGACATATACCCATTTAGTTACATAATTAGTGCATACCAAGATATAAGACTTACCATTAATTGATGGGGGATCAATGGGTCCCACAAAATCCAATCCCCATTTGTCAAAGGGAGTGACTACTGCTTGGGGGTAGAGTGACATCTCATTTGATTTGGTTAGCCGACCAATTATTTGGCACCTATCATATTTCCTTGTATATCTTCCTGCATCCTTGTGGAGTGTAGGCCAATAGTATCCTGTGTTCAAAATCTTCATTGCTATTCTTTTGGCTGCAAAATTCCTTCCACAGGGTTCATCATGACATGCATGCAAAATGTCATATGTCTCATCTTCCCTCACACATCTTCTCATAACATGATTTGGTCCAGTATAAAACAAGCATCCAACAATCCATGTAAAAGGAAAAGATTTTTTAATGAGAAGTGGGGAGGAACTCTCCCTATCATAAGGTAATTAGCTATGTCAGCATACTAGGGTGTGTGCACACTAATGGAAAATAGATGCTCATTAGGAAAATAGTCATCTATGGCTTGATTGTCTTCTGATGTGGTCAGTCTTGAAAGAAAATCTGCAACAATACTGGCTTTCCCTGGTTTGTCCACAATGGTTATGTCAAATTCCTGCATTAGTAATAACCATCTGGATAACCTTCCTGAGATCAAAGGTTTATTCATGAGATATCTAATGGCTGTATGATCGGTGTGCACAAAGATTTGGTAGCCTGTTATGTAGTGCCTGAATTTGTTCAGGGTGTAGATTACTGCCAACATTTCTTTTTTTTGTTACTGTATAATTGAATTTAGCTCCTTGTAAGTATTTGTTGACAAAATAAATGGCATTTTCAGTGGCTTCTTCTTTTTATCCTAAGACTGCTCCTATAGCATAGTTTGATGCATCAGTATGGATGTGAAAATTAATTTCCCAATTAGGTACCTTAAGTACAGGAGCATGAGTCAAAGCTGTCTTCAAGTCAGAAAATGTTGTTGCACAGTCTTCCGTCCACCAGAATTCAACATCTTTGGTTAAGAGAGTATACAAGGGTGTTGCTATTTTACTGAAGTCTTTGATGAAATTCTTGTAATATCCTGCATGTCCCAAGAAACTCCTAACATCCTTTTGTTTTGCAGGTGTGAGAAGATTAGTAATTACCTCAATTTTTGTAGGATCTACCTAAATTCCTTGGTGGGAATGTGGTGGCCAAGAACTACACATTCCTGCATCATCATGAAGCACTTCTCACTATTTAAAGAGAGATTTTGGTCTTCACATCTCTGTAAGACTTTCCTGAGATTCTCCACTGCTTCATCAAAATCAACACCATAGGTGGTAAATTCATCCATATAGATTTCCATGCAGTCAAGAGAGATGTCTGAAAATATGTTGATGATTGCTCTCTAAAAGGTTGCAGGTGTGTTGCATAAACCAAAGGGGACTACTAAATAGGCACATGTCCCCCATGGATATGTGAAGGTTTTTTTCTCCTGGTCCTTAGGTGCAATTTGAATCTTATTGTAGCCATTGAATCTGTCTAGGAAAGAGAAGTACTGCTTTCCTGCAAGTGAGTCCAGTACTTGATCTACAAAAGGAAAGGGAAAATGGTCTTTCTTAGTAGCAACATTGAGTTCCCTGTAATCAATATAGACTCACCTTTTTCTTCCCTTCTTGGGCACAATCACCAATGAGGACACCCACTGGCTATCTAAAATACGATAGATAAAGCCTACATCTAGCAACTTTTGTAGCTATGTTTTGACAATTTCTCTCAATGCAGGGTTGATTCTTCTTTGTGGCTGCCTGACCGGCTGACAATCATCTTTGATATATATATCCTATGGGTGAAAATCTTGGGGTCTAGGCCTTTCATATCATGATAATCCCATGCAAATGCATTTTTGTGGGCCTTCAACAAATTTATCAATGACAACTGTTGTTTTTCTCCCAATTTTCTATTCATATTAAAATATTTTCCCTCAGACATCTGTACTTGTGTAGTTAACTCTATCATAGCTGTTTCATTAATATATGGTACCTTAAGTTCATATGGAAATATTGTGTGGAACATACCTGTTGCTACAAGAAATTTGTCTGCAGGAAGAGTGGCTGTAGGAAGAGTGGTTACAGGAAGTCTGTTTGTAGAAATAGTGGTTGCAGGAGGATGAGGTAGAGCAGACAAAAGTGTCTTCACGGGATCAAAAAAACTAGTCACATGAGAGGGTGGCACCTCCTCTATCTCACAATGGTTCTAAATTTAATAGATAACATTTCATCTTCATCTTGAAGCTATAGGAAAGGGCTTCTACCTAACATCATAAGTTGCGTCACAGAGTTAGCTTCATCGGCCTCTTCACCTACATGTGGCCATACAAGATTATCCTCACCATGGGATGGCTGAGAAGGAGGATAAAGAACATGATTTTTGGTGTTCCTGCCATCAGAAATGGTCGTGTCATCTGACTGACATCTAATATAAGCATCTGTTGTTGCTAATCATGGCCTTCCAAGGATGATAGGATACCCACCTAGTGTAGCTTTAGGAGAAAGAATCATGAAGTCACTGGATACTCCTAAGAATCTAGAATCGCCATAAGGTCCTCTAGTATGCCATCAGGCTTAACAGTGGAACTATCAGCAAGCTGCAGGATAGTAGGAGTGGATCTCATACTTACAATGTTTAGTTGTTGCAAGATGTCCTTAGTCATCACATTTATTGCTGCACCCAAGTCAATCAAAGCATTCTTTATGTGTATCACATTCATAATAAATTCAACCACAAGACTACCTGGATCATTGTACTTGGGGATAGTTACTTTTCCAAGCATGATGTCAGCTAGCTATCCCACTACATGAACTGTAGTTGGGTCTTTCTTTTTCCTACCCAACTTCTTGAGGCATGCTTCTTTGATTGCCTTGCCATATATAGGAACACATTTTATGGCTTGGAATAGGGGTATTTGGACACATATATGCTTCAATTGGTCTAGAATTTCAAAAGTGGTGTCTTCCTTTTCTTCCTTTTGTTTGGCAACTTTCAATCTTTGGGGGAGTGGTGGTTCTTGTGCTGTCTGGTTGGTTGGAACTAGTTCAGGATTTTTAGGTGCACCAAGCTGAATGGGAACATCTAGAGGTTCTTCTTCTTCCACAAGAAGCTCAGTGATGATGGGTGTGGAAGGAGTTGGAAAATTAGTTCCTGAATGCAAACACATGTTACTTAAACTCACAACATATGCAAGAAATTGGTTTGGATCAACAAAGTATACAGGCTATTGTTGTGGTTTATTATTTGGGTTAGGTGTGGGCTAAGCTGGTAACTGAGTGGGTTTAGGTGAAATTGGGCTAGGATTAGCAAGGGGAGGCATGATCGTAGGTTGCTGGCACTAAGGTGAAGCATTTTGATAGTTGGGAAAAGCATTTGGAGGGTTACCCCAAGACTGTGGTGGGTATCCTCCATAGTTGGATGGACATGGGGGCTACCACTAGTTACCAGATGAATAGGAATTAAAATATGGCCCAACAAAAGATAGTGGATTTGGTGGCATACCTTGTCTTGGACCGCATGACATTTTCTGTGCAGCAAAGTAGACTTGATCTTCCTCAGTCTGAATTGGTTTGAACTCACGTGGAATCTACTTGCTATCAATGTTAGCTACCATTTTGCATCTGCAGTCCTTCTTCTTTTGTCTGCAATGAGGGAAATATTTTGTTAGCATTACCTCTACCTCCTCATGTTTCTTCTTGGCCTGAAGTGTATCCAGCTGAGTAGCTAGATTTTTTATGATATCCTACTTGAAATCTTCCAGTAAGTGAGTAATATCCATCCTTGAAATTCCTTTGGTGGATGACTTACCCATAGAGGATTGGTAAGCTCTCCCTTTCTTTGAGGCTTCCCTAGAATAGTTCTGGGATATCTTCTTGATATCCTCCCAAGGAACTTGAGTGACATATCCTCCTGCCATCAGGTCCAAGGCATTAGTGCAACTTTCATTAATTCCTCTCAATAAAAATAGCTTCTTTGAGTCTTCATTGACTGTATGGTGTGGAGATTTTTGCAAACAAAACAAAAACCTTTAAATGAAATCCTCCAGGCTTTTATCTTCCTTTTGTTGCATTCTAAAAATGTCTCCTCCTCTCATATCACTACCCCTACAATACTCTTTGTATTTCTCAAGGAACTTAGTCTTCATGTCCTCCCAAGTCTCCACAGTATCTCTGCCAAGGCTCATAAACCATCTCAATGAAACTTCTTTCAAAGTGGTAGGAAACAACTTAATCTTGTGGGCATCAGTGGTATAGTCACAACTTCTGTAGAGTATATCAAACTCAAACAAGAATATATCAGGATCTTCTGTGAAAAGTCCATAGAATTAAGGTAGGACTAAAGTAGGGATATTTTTGAGGTTGTCTACTTTATTTTGTTGAGCAATGGGAAAAGGAAAAGCTGGTTGGTTCTACTTATTAGGCCTGTTTCCATTTGCATCAACCATGCCTGCTTGATGAAGTTCCAAAGTAAAGGGTTCTTCAAATGGATTTTGATCTTCAAGGGAAACTTCAGAATTGGTTAAGTTAGGAAATGTATCAACAAAGGGGTGTGGCTCTTCTTCTTCTTCTTCATTTCTGGGCATATTTGGAAGCTCTACTAGCTGAAATGGTTCTAGATTATTATGAAGGAATCTCCCATAAGAATCTCTTCTTCTTCTATGCATGCGATATCACTCAACATCAGCCAACTCACACAAAGAATTGGTGAAAGAATAGTGGATCATAACTTCTAAACACTAAGAGCAAACTCCAAAAATACTATAACAAAAAGAAAACTAGCAATGAATTGAAAGAACTCCCTAGTTTGACACCATCCCCGACAACAACGCTAAAAATGTCGGCCTCCTACAATGATTTTAATAACTAAGCCTTTACAATAGTGATTCAAAGATTGGAAATCTAACCTGAATAGCCATTTTAACCATCATGAAGGTGCATTTAAATTGTCAACCCAGGGACATGAACTTAAAATGGGTCAGCACAATATGTGCACTAGGAACTTGAAAGTATTCATCTTCATTCTACAACTAACAAAGATTCAATATTGAAAGTAAATTGCATGGAAATGAACAAAGTAAATGTTGTACATCACTCAACAATTAAACTAAGCTGAACATGCATGACAGGAATGAAAATCTAAACAAAAAATAGGGAACTACTATGTCTGCTTTGGTTGCAGGAACAACCACATAATGGTATTCTAGTGGTTGTAGGAACAGTCAGTGCCAGATTATGAACTAAGTACTAAACATAAACTAAAAACTAATATAACTAAACTAAAGGACAAATTACTCACCAAGTGGGCCCCCTTGGATGAGTATCCTCTAAAACTAATGTAAAATCAAATGCTCAACTCATAACTTCATCTTATTCATTCAGAAATGCAATTACAAAAGAGTAGCATGTATGGAAATGCTAAGTAAACTATCAGATCGTACAACATCAATAATCAACAACTCTGTAACCTTCAAACTCCCAAAGAAGGAGAATCCAAACCTTATTTATCCTACCAAATAAATAGGGTAGTCAACTCCCACTAACTGGGAGGATTCCATTTAGGGAAAACAAAGAAAAGAATAGAAGGGTGGCTACACGCATAGGGAATCCGGTTAGACATGCAAGTCCAAACACAGACTCAACACTACAGTAACACCCATAACTGCTCAACATCATGAAAGATCAATGCAAGGCGGTTACATGTGGCTGACATGGAGAATCTCCACCGTCGTCCTTTAGTTGACCTTCAAACGATTCCTCTGCATGACCAGCTGGCAGTTGCATTCCTCAAATTAGTATCCTCAAGTATGTATGCATGGAAATGTTAGTACACATAATAATTGCACATCTATAACCACCTTAAAGAACATTCGTTAGCCACATGCAAAATTAATATAGATAGTCCACATAATAGATTAATGTCATTAAAACTGGAAGAAATGGAATTAGACCCAATGTCTATGGTTTGAGGGAAACACTATGAAAATATCAACATTAATATCAAAGTCCATGTCAACTTCAACAAATAAACTATAGATTCTACCCAAATTTGGACCAAAAACTAAGCTCATCAGGAGGTAGTTAAGCAATGTCATGAACCTGAGCATTGCGCTGCACAACACAAGGAGACCAAGGGCACACACCTTACAATAAAATAATGTGATTTATTCCCTATGCTAAGTATAAATTGGAACATAGCTTCTCCTCTCCACTCTATTGGAGGGTAAATCCTATGATAAACACGAGAGATTATGGGATTAAAAATAGTTTTTTTTGCAAAAGGTCCTCAATGTAGAATCTTATAAGTTATGTTTAGAATGTTCCTTGATGATGTTCCCCTACATTACTATGGTTCATATTATAAGTTATATTTAGATAGTAGAGCTAATGGAGACACATAGATGACCTAAGACTATCATCAAAGAAGTCTGGATTGAGAGAAATATTTCTTGGATGAAACAAATTGTATAGTGGATAGAAAATGGGGCATTCACCTAAATACATGTCCAAATAATAATAAAAAATTAAATTCATTTGTTATAGATATGTTTTACAATTATATGTGGGAAAAAATGTTAAGGAGAAAGAAACATTATCTTGACAAATTTAACCTTACTTACGATCATCAAAAATAACATACATAGGGGAAAATATACCTTAAAGAGAGAATATTCTTATATCTCAATTGAGGATTAAATCACATCATATTTAATGTGAAACAAGTATATGAAAAAGGTCCAAAGAGTAATGGGAGGAAATAGTTTATATCTTTTGCACGACAGGGGTTGTTGAACTTGAGAAGCACTTTATTCTAGAGTGTAAAGATTACTATGATATTCGGGTCAAGCATGAAAACACTTTAGTAGACACTTTGCTACAAGATTTGTTTGAAAATGATAAGGTTGGGAAAACATGATAGCTCAATATCAAGTTTCTTAGTAGTTGAAAAAAATTGAAAGCTAGAATGGTGGGGTCTACCATCCCATAGGCTATCTTTGGCCCAGTGGACATTAAAATTATTCTATTGTTCTATTTTATTATATTTCAAGGGACTACAAATGTAAGTGCATTTAAGTTGAGGCTTATGAATCACACATCTTGTGAAATAATATTTTTTTGGATTCAACTAGTAATGATAAGATGTAACCATTGTTCTTTGGTCCATCACTTCATGAGAAATATACACTCTCTTTTCAATGGTGTTGGATGTGGTATAGTTATGAATGCTACTAGAATTCAAAAAAGAAACATCAAGATATATACCATCTCACACATACTTCGAGGAGTTTTGAGTGGCATGTACAAGTAAATCCATTTCTATGTGGTAACTAATTATGTAATGGATATAATTTGATGGTGCTCACCCCACATTTCTCCTTATTCCATTATTTTGGTGTGAAGAATGGAGCTAAAGTTTTGGTTTGTGTATAGATAGATTATTTTTTGATAGATAAATAGCTATAAAGGGGCAACACCCAAAGAATACAAAAATAATTTAGCTACTTCAGATCCACGAATGGGGAGCACAAGAAATGACATAGATACTAATGACACCAAAAGCTAACCAAAATAACCAATGGTAAGTAAATTGATGCTTAAAGAAACTGAAGACTGATTTTTGTGTATAGATAGAATTATGCACTTTCTTCTTAGTCATATTAGATGGGAAGGTTTCATTACTAACACTAAAATTCAAGAAAGCAACATCATAATTCTTATTCATACCTAGGTGAGATTTGACTGAAATGTATAAGTAGAGACTTTTGTGTTTGGTAATTATAATTTTCTCTACAAAATGGAGTTGGGGATTTATTTTTTATGTAGGTTTTTGTTTTTAATTATATGGGTAAAATAAGTTTTGAAGAGGCCCTATAACTCTTTACAATAGATTCCCACTAGCACAAAATCCACCCCACAACAAAATTATAGCCAAGTTGTAGACCCATAACAAAACCACATACTAGTAGATTTTGGAAGGACCTAATACCTTTAACACCATTGCAACCAAGATTCCAACACAAATATTGTTTTGAAGGGACCATAAACTATGTATAATGAGTCTACAACTTAGTTGCCAAACAAAAAATACCTAGAAGGCCACCAACAAAACCTTAAGCCTTGACCTAGAATTTTGAGCACCCATGACCTAGGTGTGGGAAACACAAGCATGTTTAAGAATATCTCTATTACTTTTTATTTATTTTTTCCATAAGAGACCATCCTCCAAAGATTCAGAACATGGGGAGTGGGGAGGATAGCCTTAATTGAAGACCCAAATTGAGCCCTCATAGGAACACAAAGAGGAGTTGAATGCTACACTAAACAATCAAATGATTATGAAGGGTATTCTTTTTTAACATGCTGGATACTAAGAGTGGGGGTGAATCAGTATCTTGAAAAACTTAAACCCCTTCAGAACTTAAGACCTTTAACATAATTCAAACTTCTTAACTAAACTAGAAATACTTAAAGAGATCAACAGTAATGAAAGATATAGAAATTTTTAATCTCTTAAAAAGTTCAACAACCATTAACCAGATCATTAGCATTGAAAGATAAAACAAGGAACACACATGCACAAGATGACACTAGATTTACATGGAAAACCCAATGAGGAAAAAACCACGATGAGAGTTAACTCACAATATATGAAGCTCACTACTTACAAAATAAGGCTCATTGACAAAAGACTTTTAGACTAAGGAACACAACCTTAGGGAAAGATACAAAGGACTTACAAAATGAAGAGCACAAATCTAGGGCAAGATATAAATTACAAGGACCCGATGAGATTCACTATCTCAAAGAAGGATACATGAAGATTAAGGAGTTACGAAACATGTCAACAATACAATTTGCTCACCGAGGCATTAAAGCACATCTGATCTATCTTCCACACAATTTCACACTTCCTCTACAAGATATTCAATTATATTCCACACTCACACACTTCCACACATTTCACTCTTCTTGCATCTGAAATGTTCTTGCATTTATATCCACCTCAATACCTCAAAACATTAATTAGGTCAACTAGGAAGAAGATAAATAATAATCTCAACAATTCAGCCACAAAACATCAATGCGGTCCTATCCAAGGGATAGAGAGGACCAAAAAAAATCTTATTGCATCTCCCAATGTGATCCCAAACAATTCACAAGTTGGTGCACATCAAACAAAGTTGACAACTAGGAAACATGTAGATGAAATGTGAAGCACATAACTAGTCATCCCAAAAACATACTTTCAATTGAATTAACTCAATACGGGACCCAAAACCACCTTAACACAACTTCATATGTTGGCACAAACCCTCAAGCACATAGCATAAGCAAGATGACAAGCCCTGTCAACTAGATATCCACAAATTACCTAGAAGACCAACTCAAACATAATTTAGAACCAAAAGAAATCAACCACTGACATGAAAATCACAAACATATGTTCCTTGAATATCCAAAAACATCTCTAGATACTTATTTTATACTATCATGCCACCAATAGCTACCACAACCCAAACAAGAACATAATACTTCTTCCCAGAAACACAAAATGTATAGTCATGAGATATAACATTAGTAGATCAACTTGCAGACCACTTGAACACATGAAATTGGAATTGAGGCACTGTATAGACACTAAGAGAACATTTACCAAGCTGCAGGAGTAGAGACGTCAATGCAGAGAAATGCAGAGCATTTTCTAGACCAGTCTAGACAACCAACAAAACTGCCAATCTTTTGCAATTCATAGAAACCTCCTCGACAACACTGGAGACTTGAAAAGATAGGAGTGCAATGTCCACAGAACACAAACACTTATTACCAAACCACAAGACCATATCTCTAACAATGGAGGAATGCAGAGAATTGTCCCAAATAGTCTTCATAATAACATTGTGAAATAAAAACTTCTTACCCACTTGCGGAGGCCATAACAACCTTGCAAAAACACATACTTCTTTAGGAACTAAATGAGAGAGCATACAACATGTTATAGGCCATCAACAACATCTCTCCACAATCAAAAATACTTATAATCCTCATCTTAATATATCATTATGAAAACAACTCTGCTGACAACAACCATACACAATACTTCTTTACATGACATCAAACACGACATGACATCCAACCATGAAATTAAACAATACATCATCATACACTAATGACACTTCAACAATACATCATCATACTCAAATACAACTCAAATTGAATTTTTCCAACAATGACAACCAATGTGACAATCTTCTCAAGTGTTGAAAACCAATGCCAATAATACAACCACTATAACAATATCACCAATACATCACCCAACTCATCAATGACAACCACAAAAAATTCACCAAGTGTTGACATCAATGAAAACCACTATGAGGTAGATAAGATAAATTAAGAATGGTTAAATTAGGGTAATGAAGTCTAGGTTTAATGTTTGGGGAAAAAATGGAGGTCCACACGAAACAAAATGCACCTTTCTTCACCAACGACAATTTTTCAAAAAAATTGAGCCGTTCTAGGTATGTTTCGGGTCTTCATGATGCTATTCGAGTAGGAAGGCATTCATTTTCATGTGCTTTAGATGCCTCCTTTAGTATATCATTGCCTTGTCTTCCCGGAAATGATTTTTCTTGGGAGAAATAGGGGTTTTTTAGTTCTTCTAAGGCTTCTGAGAGCTTCAGAGGTCGTCTATTTACTTCTAGGGGAGGTGTTTTGGATCAACGGGGTAACAAGTGTTTTAATGGATATTCTCATTCCCCCAAGTGTCATTTTCCTGTATCTCCAAATGTTTTTTTGTCCCATCGACCTCTTTCCTGAACTAGGAAAGCTTTGAATAGGGTTTCACATTTGACTTTTGACATTTGTGTATCTAATTTTGAATCCCACGATGAGTCTTCAGGTTCCTCACAATGATCATGGGTGGATGTGGTCTTTGGTCTTCACCCTCCAGCTACATTTCCTAACAAAATTCCAATCAATTCTAAAGTTCCCTTCAATCAAAATAGGAGGCCCTTTCATCCATCGACATTTCCTAATAATATCTCTCTACCTTCTGAGAGTGTTGTTGCTCTGAAGCATGACATTAATCCTCCAACAACCTTTCCAAGTTATATTCCCATTTTCAACACTGGTTGTTTGGATCGAAAGGGTAAAAGTATGGAGGATGTTTCTTTCCAAAGAAGGAAAGATTCTGGTTTGAGTTGATAGAAGAAAGTTTGGTGACCTAAGCTGAATTTTTTATATATTTTGGATGGCTCTGTTCTCGTTACATTCAAGGAGGAAATGCTTCAGCCATAAGTACATGATCTCCAAGGTTTAACACTTATTTGTAATTTTTCAAAATTTTCTCCTGATTTGAATTTTTTGCAATCTTGGATTTTTGGAGAATGGGATGGATCTACTCGGGTTTTTTTATCTAAATAAGGGGGATGGGTTCTTTGTAGTCATTTTTTTCAATAAGGAAGCTAGAGATGCAATTCATAAAGTTAAGTCATGGTTTTGTGAAGGAACTGGTTTATATACTACTCCATGGACCCCAAATGTTTCTGCTATCAAATCTAGGCTCAGGTTTATGCCTTTTTGGATCCAGTTGCAAGGCTTACCACTTGAGTATAGAGAGACACACCTTATTAAAATTCTAGGTAATCAATTGGGTATTTTTATTTGAAATGATTTGAATTTTTTTAAGAATCCCTCATTTCCTGTGAGGTTTTGTGCTCTTTTTGATGTAACAAAGAATCTTCCCACTACTTTGTGCATTACATCTACTAATGGGGTATGGGAGCAAGAAGTGGTTTTGAAGATCCACCAAAAAATTATCCTTCTAATCATTTTCTTCTTCATCCTACTAGTTTGTGTCAAATGAATGAGGAAATGGGAAACAAAGTTCCCTCTTCTCCTAAGAAGGAATTTTTCCCCTCTTCTCCTAAGAAGGCATCTATTCCTTCTTCTTGTGCTGGAATTGTTTCATAGATTTCTGAATATATGTTATTTAAGGGTGGGAAATGCAATCAAAGGTGATAAGCCCAAAAATTTTCTTCAAGGGATCTTCCAGTGGGCAGTTGTCAATTGTTAATGTGAAGGGGCCATTTGATTTGGTAGAGGTTACAAAAGGGGTGTAGATACAATTTATATCGGAAGCTTGTTCTAATGATGCTACGACTACTAATCTGGAGGTCTCTTCATCAGTTCAATTAGTTAAGATATTAGATAAGTCTCCTTTAATCAAGAGTTCTCCTTTAAAGCCTAAAAGTTTTATTATTTCGTTGCCAGAAGGTTGGGAAATATTGCTGCCATTGAAGGATTTTTACAACTCATTAAGTTTGTTTGTTCCATTGATCAAGTCTGTCAGTATACAACAAATCAATAATTGTGCTACAATGCTAACTATTGAAGTTGTTAACCAATGTGAAATGTTGAATTTTTTTGAAATACAAGGTGAAAAGAATTGTAATCTTCTTTTACTTGTTTGAAGGTTAGAGGATTCATCTTCTTTCTATTCACCTACTTTTTCATCTGATAAGGAGCTTGAGTTATTTGTAGATGAAGCTCTTTCATCAGTAGGGAAACAATTAACAAAAGAGATTGCAACAAAGGTGTTAGAGAATGAAAGTGAATTGGATCTTTTCAATAATATTTCCATAGAATAATCTCCTTTTTCTCCATTTATTAATAAAAGTCACCTACTAAAAGAGGTAGGAAGTCATTAGCTATGAAGCTTCAAGAGGAAATAGAGGCAGGGATTCAATCTACTTTGTATGGTCACAAGTTTGGTGATATTATTAAGCAAAAAGGGCCAAGGAGAGCATGTTTCTCTCCTAACGTGTTATGAAGTTAATATCTTGGAATGTCAGAGGCATTAATGCCTCTGACAAGAGGACCCAAATTGAAAGGAAGCTAAGGTAGCGAAACAACTTCCTACACTAATATTGAGAGGAGAATAATGCAAAATTTTTATAGATCTTTAATAGTTACATAAACTTAAACAAGAATAAACATAAATATCATGCATACCATGGCACAATGACTTAAGTGGAGAAAACCCTTTCGGGAGAAAAAAACCACACTCCAAAAGTCACCCAATATATTATTCAGTAAATCACAAATATTGCAATATACTTGTAGATCAAGCTTCTCATAGGAGTATCACCACTCAGAGATCAAGAGACAACACAACTGCTAACAGACTCTTAGAATACGTCACCATTTATCTCTTTGCCTCATATTTTCATTGTCATCAACTATAATGTAGTGCCCTCACAAAATAGAGTTACATTCTAGGGCAAAACAAGTCAACAAAATATCCACTGTTAGATCTAAACCCTAATTAACGGTCTAGATTTACAATGTATCAACTCCCGCCGATGATGCAATAGTGTAGGAGTTTATGGTGAATTCCTCAAACACCCCAAAATCACCTGCAAGACAAAATAACTCCCACAAGAGAGAAATGGTAGAAATATTATGCTATCATTAAGATGCAAAAATGCCAAATTGAATATGGCAAAGTACATATGAAGCCTTGCTTATATAGGCAAGGTTGAGATGTTGTATGCAATATGATGTTGACATGTGTCATAATCTTATGACATATGACAACTAACTAATGAATTAGGAAATGATGCTAGATAAGATAAGACTTCTAGAAAGGACAACTCATCCTTCTAGAAGGAATCTTATATCCTAAGCAAACATGTGAACCCATCACCTAGTAAATGATACCTAGGAATATAATTCATTGCCTAAGTAAACTTATGTAAGTGTAATTAAATAATTAATTACACCAACAAATAGACCTTCACTCCATTCACCACTTGTCATTGCCCCATAATGAGATAACCTGTTGCAAGAGAAGCACTGAAAGTACACTGTGGAGTAATATCAGAATCTTCAATTCGACAAGCAAGGAAATATACTTCTGTTTGCTTGAAATCATATTAGAGTCACTCAAGGACTCAAGTTGGAATCATGATAAAGCAACAATAGACACAATGCCGAGGAACACTGAAAAACTCACAATTGGCACAAATTTGGAATCTATGAAGCAATAGTTGATTGACAAATGATTTGGAACTAAAATGAAGTGTAGAGAGAATGGAAACCTAATGCACAAAAAAAAGAAATAATGCATGCACTGATGAATGTTCACATCTGCCTCCATGATGAAAAATAACCTCAAATTTTTGTAGATGACAAAACCTGAAAAAATGGTCTTCACTACTGTGAAGTGCTCAAAACTAGCTTTTCGTCGATATCTTGTTTGCCAAAAATGGACAATGTGGCCAAAAGTTATGAATTTTTCAAAAAAAAATGAATTTAGCTTATAAGAAACGGGTTTTCTAGCAAAAAAAAATAATTTCTAATTTGATTTCTAAAAAATCTACTCATTTTTTGTAGACAAAAATGGAAACCCAAAAATATTTTAATGCTAAAAACAAAACCCCAGAATCGTTTTTTGATCCAACAAGCAGAAGATGAAAAATTGAATTTTTTTTAACCTTCAGCTAGGAAAAAATGACGCACGATGCTTTTTGTACAACAATTTTCTTCAGATCTGTGCAAGATATGAAAAATCTAAAAGATACCTAGTTGAGATTTTGACCCTGGTTATAAAACCCAAAAATCATTTTTCTTACAAATGAGTGGAAGCAAGAGATCTGAAGCAAAAATGAAAACGGCTCCAATAAAAATGGTTAGATTAAACCCTTGCAGGTTTTGATGAATTAAAAGCCGATCTTGACTTTCTCTGGTGCTTTGGATTCAATGGAAAGGTTCTCAAGACCCCAACTCGCACCTAGCAAAACTTTCACACCAAGATTTGTCCCTCAGATATGGGAAGAAGTCTGTAGCACTGAAGCCCTGATACCATGTAGGAGTTTATGGTGAACTCCTCAAACACCCTAGAATCACTTGCAAGACAAAATAAATTCCACAAGAGAGAAATGGCAGAAATATTATGCTATCATTAAGATGCAAGAATGCCAAATTGAATATGGCAAAGTACATATGAAGCCTTGCTTATATGGACAAAGTTGAGATGTAGTATGTAATATGATGTTGACATGTGTCATAATCTTATGACATGTGACAACTAACTAATGACTTAGGAAATGATGCTAGATAAGATAAGACTTCTAGAAAGGACAACTCATTCTTCTAGAAGGAATCTTATATTCTTTGCAAACATGTGAACCCATCACCTAGTAAATGATACCTAGGAATATAATTCAATGCCTAAGTAAACTTATGTAAGTGTAATTAAATAATTAATTACACCAACAAATAGACCATCAATCCATTCACCACTTGTCATCACACGTCACCAAACTCCATTATCAGCCTATCAGGTCCCACCTTAAGCTTTGTTTGGTGTCATCGTGTGTTGCCTTCGTAGGTACCACCTTCATCAACAGTCATAATGGATGGGTCCCACTCAAAGTGCTTCTTTCCTCCTTATCACTACATTGCTAAGTCGCTAAAAATATGAACCTCAGAACCTCATGTCGGAGGTTACGAAGTTTTGAAAACCTGCGACATGCCGACAACAAAGAGATCACAAAGTTACTAAAAACCCAAACCTTAGAACCTCATGTCAGAGGTTACGAAGTTCTAAAAACCCATGACTTTCAGACAACAAAGAGATCCCTAAGTCGGGAAGTTATGAAACTCTAGAACCTTGTGAATTAGGTTAGGAAAACTTGGAACCCCGTGACTTAAGTAACAAACCATTTTTCCTATCAACAATAACTATTATATACTTGCAAGGTTGAGACACAATTTCCCAACAAATCTCCCACTTGTCAAACACCTTGCAAGAGCAACGAGAGGGAGTAAATATTGTCTCTTAATTGCTAGGGGCCAAAAGGCCCAACATCTCTAAACACCATCTAAACTTCTCTGTGCTCACTGGCTTAGTTAAAGAATTAACACCATTCATCAAAGTCTCTACCTTAACCAATTTCACCCTACCATCTTCGACCATATCTCAAACAAAATGATACTGTACATCAATACACTTGGTCCTGGCATGGAATGTCGGGTTCTTGGCTAGACATATCACACTCTAACTATCACAATAAATTATCACTGCACCTTGTTTTATTCTAATATTTGAACACAATATCTTAAGCGAAATGGATTCTTTACAAGCATGAGTAGCTACCATATACTCTGCTTCAGTAGTGGATAAAGCAACCACATCCTATCACTTGCTCATCCAACTAATTGCACCATCGAATAATGTAAACATATAAGCATTGATGGATCATCTGCTATCAACATCACTTGCCCAATCTGAATCCACATAACCATGAATATCAAGGGAAATATCCTCTTTAGTCATATTACTATAATAACATAAGGAATAATATGAGGTACCATGCAAATATTTGAAGACTCTTTTAACTACATCCCAATGAACTCTACTAGAATTAGACATATATCTAGAAAGAACTCCCGTTGCTTGGGCAATGTTCGGTTTAGTACAAACCATAACATACATCAAACTTCCAATTGCACTCTGGTAAGGCACTCTACTCATGTATTTCATCTCCGATGGGGATATTGGACAATCTGAAATAGATAAATTTGTTCCAATTGAAACAGAAACACATAATGGTCTACAATCCTGCATGTTAAATCTTTGTAAAATTGAATTGACATATTTACTTTGGCCAAGCTATAGCTTTTTGTTCACTCTATCTCTTTTAATTTCCATCCCAAGAATGTGTTTCACAACAAGTTGAGATTTCAGTTCTAAAATCATACCTTTCCCTTTTCCAATAAATAACATATCATCAACATACAATGCAATAAACAAGAAACGATCACCATCAGTTTTATAATAAACAGAATGATCTGATTTAGAACTCTCAAATGCCAAACTCAACACATATGTATCGAATTTTTGGTACCACATCCTAGGACTTTGTTTTAATCCATACAAATATTTCTTCAATTTGCAAACCAAATTACTTTTACCTTTCACCACATAGTGCTCTGGCTATGTCATATAAATATCCTCCAAATCACCATGAAGGAAAGTAGTTTTCACATCCATTTGCTCAACCTCTAAATCATAAGTAGTAGCAATAGAAAGTAAAAATCTAATGGATGTCATTTTTGCAACAAGAGAAAATATATCACCATAATCAACACCCTCAACTTGAGAGTAACCCTTTGCAACCAACCTTGATTTGTACTTCTCAATACCTCCATTTGAAATATTTTTTTTCTTGAACACCCATTTGCAACCAACAGGTTTTCGTCCTTCAGGAAATGGTACACGATCCCATGTATCATTCTTTTTCAAAGATTCCATTTCTTCATCCATAACAATCTTCCAGGATTTTGCATCCTTCATACCTAATGCCTCTTCTATAGATTTGGGTTCATCCATGTTAGTATTCAAAGACAAAATAATTCTCCAATCATTAGGTGAATACCTTTTAGGTGGTTGTCTATGACATAGATCGATGAACAAGCTGAGTTGGAGGTTCTTCTTGTTGGAAGAATGAAGAAGAATGTCTAGTTGTGCAGACTTTGTGTTGTCATTGATGTCACCATGTTGATTGAGTTGTCAGCTTGATCCAATACTTTGAACCAGTATGAAGAACCATTTTACATCCTCCAATATTTTTGGTCCGGTATTTTGGTACGCAATCCCCCTTCGATGATAATCATTGCTCACGGTTTTGGGAAAAGGTTTTGGATATTGGAAGCCTATATATTTAGGATCTCATGTGTTCATGTGCTCGTACAACGAGTTGGCATTACTTTGGTTTTGCATTTTGTTATCCTTGGCCAACCTAATAAATAGTTGGTGGTATAGTGGATTAATTTTTGTATTGTGGATATATGAGCGATCTATCTTAGTTCCAAGCCGGCATGATATATCATACTACATGGTTAAATTATTTTTGGAGAAGTTTTGCACTAAGTTGGAGCTGACATTCAGTCTTTTTGGTGAATAAAGATTGCATCTAATCAAGCCGACCTAATCGATGCTTGTGGATGTATTAGATATATATATTGGATTTTTTTGAGTTTGAAGATGATGAATTGAATGTGAAGTGTGATTCAAATGAGAAGTATGGTGTGAATGTATAGCGAAGTGTGCAAAAATGATGAAGTGTGTTAAGCCTATCTATTGAGCATCAAAGGAACCGAATCAACACTTATTAGGTGTATCTTCATCAGTTCATGTTCTGGATGTAAGCCATTTTTGTTATTGTAATCCTTTTGTAGGAAGTGAGCCTCCTTGCTTGGACAATGAGTGCTCTATGTAAGCAGTGAGATTTTTGTATCTGGCAGTGAGCTTCTTTTTGTATTTGGTTTTGAAACTAGATTATATAGTGAGTTAATCGTCACCATGGTTTTTCCCATTCTGGGTTTTCCACGTAAAAAAATTGGTGTTCATGTGTTGTGTGGTTTCATATTCTGTTAATGTTGTTGCTCATCTTTACTATTATATGCATTGGAATAATTGAATGGTTTTTGTTCAATAAGTTTAAGAAGATACTGATTCACCCCCCTATCAGTATCTTGGGTATTCAACACTTCCTCCTCTTTGGAAAATTCAGAGTTGGATGAGCTCTCCTCAACTTCTTGTCTATCCTTGGGCCTTGATTCAACTTTCTCAAGTGTAGAATGAAATTGAATCACATCTTCTTATTTACTTTGTTCTGGTTGCGCTGTAATAGAAGAAGGCTTAGTATCTCTAAAAATAAAACTTCTAATGTGTATTACCTTTTGTGCAATAGGATCCTAAAGCTGGTATCCTTTCACACCATAAATATATCCAATGAAGATACATTTCACAACCTTGTTCTCCAATTTGTTTTGCTTCTCCTTTGGCACATGTGCATATTCCTTACAACCAAAAACTCTATGATTTGTTAATGAAGGATTGTGAGCTGACCATGTCACAATAGGTGTCTTATCAACAAGAGCTGATGTAGGAGACCTGTTAATCAGGTAACAGGCAGTGGCAACAAATTTAGCCCAAAACCTTTGTTCTAGGCCAACACCACTCAACATACCCCTAGCCTTCTCTATCATTGTCCTATTCATTTTTTCTGCAACTCCATTCTGTTGTGGAGAATATGGAGTTGTCTTCTATATATGAATACCACAATATTTAATTAATCTATCAAAATCATTAGAGAAAAATTTAACGCCATTATTAGTCCTCAAACACTTTATTTTCTTTCTAGTCAACAACTCAACCATTGCTTTAAATTCTTTAAATCAACTCAAAAATTTAGATTTACTCTTTAGAAAATATATCCATGTCCTTCTAGTATAATCATCAATAAATGAAACAAATACATTGATTTACCAATCGAAGGAACATCTACAGGACCAAACACATCAAAATGAATAAGATCCAATACACCACAAGATTTATGAGAACTTGAGTAAAACTGAATGTAGTTTTGTTTTCCATAAATACAATGCTCACAAAAATTTAATTCAAGACTACAATCAGAAAAAACCTTCAACAAGGTTTTTATTTTTCAAGGTCCTTAGACCCTTTTCTCCAATGTGGCCAAGTCTATGGTTCCATAACATAGTTTTCTCTGTAGGTAACTTTGTTTCAGAAGAAAGAGCACCCTTGGGGTATCCAAAATCCATGACCATCTATTGAAGGTGAAACCATCACTTCTTCCACATACTTGCTTTTCATAGAAGTATCATTGCCCTCAATAGTGCATGCATCAAGCTTATACAATGTACCATATCTGAAAATTCTAGCAATCACCATAGCACATCTAACCATCTTCCATCCTGCATCAAAAAATACTACCTGCACACCCACATCTATTAGTTTGCTCACAAATAACAAATTTCATGCTAAATGAGGGATATGCAACACACCATTAATCCTTTTTATTCTACCATTAGGAAACCTGATTTAACTTTACCACGACCAAAATTTTTAGAGAATCATCACCCAAGTACACCTTACCTCCATCAAATTCTTCATATTCAGAAAACCAATCTCTATTAAAGGTCATATGGAAAGATGCACTTGGTTCAATTAACCATGCATCATTACCTGCACGAGTTGCCAAAGGTACAATGAATGCATCACCATATCCCTTTTTAGACTTAGAATCAGAATCAAATTTCTTCTTTTTCTTCTACTTTTCTTCTTTGCAATCCTTACGAACATGTCCAGGCTTACCACAGTTCCAGGAAATAACTTTGGACTTTCCAGGAGACTTAGATCTCCCCCTAGACTTGGATTTTTCATGCTTCTCATTCTTCTTGCCTTTTTCCTTAGGTTTTCCATGAACATTTAGGTCCTCCTTGGAACTGATGGATACCTTCCTCCTCATCTCTCCAAAAAGAAAAGAACCTACCACATCTTTAGTCTTCAATATAACATAAGTACTCCCAATAGCCATAACAAGAGAATCCCATGAATCAAGAAAAGAACAAAGCAAGATCTGACATTTCTCTTCCCCATCCATTTTGACACCAACTGATGCCAACTAATCCACCAACATATTGAATGCTTCCAAGTGTTCTATAATCATGCACCCTCTTCCATTCTCAAGGAATACAATTTCTTCCTCAAGAAAATCTTGTTCACTAAAGATTTGGCTCGATACATCTCACCAAGCTTCTTCCATAGTTTTTGTGTTGAGGTCTCTTCATGGACATTGATTAAAACAAAGTCTTCCAAGCTCAATCTGATTAGACCCTTGGATTTACGGTTCATAACATCATATTGTGTAGCCTAAGTAGGATCTGTAGGCCTTGAAACATTCTCATCAACAACATCCCAAAGATCTCAATCTGTCAATAGATCCTCCATCTTCATCTTCCACATTTCAAAATTATTTCCAAAAATTTTATCCACCTCTATTATCCCTGATGAACTTGCCATGTAAAAATTCATGCAACAAGATCACGAAGTGTCTTCTACACAAGCTCCCACTCAAATTTGGATTAGTTCCAAAACCCAACAACCCACAACTAAAACCAAAGGTGATCAAGCTCTGATACCACTTGAAATGAAGCTAACGTAGCATAACAACTTCCTACACTAATCTTGAGAGGAGAATAATGCAAAACTTTTACAGATCTTTAACAGTTACATAAAATTAAACACAAATAAACATAAATATCATACATACCACGACATAGTGATTTACATGGGGAAAACTATTTTAGGAGAAAAATCCCACACTCCAAAAGCCACCCAATATATTATTTAGTAAATCACAAATATTACAATATACTTGCAGATCAAGCTTCTCATAGGAGTATCACCACTCAAAGATCAAGAGACAACACATCTACTAACAGACTCTCATAATACATCACCGTCTCTCTCTCTATCTCATACTATGATTCTCATTAGCTGTAATGCAACACCCTCACAAATAGAGTTACATTCTAGGGAAAAATAGGTCAACAAAATATCTATCGTTAGATCTAAACCCTAATAATTAACGATCTAGATTTATAATGTATCAACTCCCGTCGATGACATAATAGACCATCACTCCATTCACCACATGTCGTCACACATCACCAAAATCCATCGTCAGCCTATTGGGTCCCACCTTAAGCTGCGTCTGGTGTCATCATTGATGCCTTCATAGGTCCCACCTTCTTCATCAATGGTCTTCATGGATGGGTTCTAGTCGGAGCGCTTCCTTCCTCCTTATCGCTACATTGCTGAGTCGCTAAAAATATGAGCCCCAAAACCTCATGTTGGAGGTTACGAAGTTTTGAAAACCTGTGATATGCCGACAACAAAGAGATCGCTAAGTCGCTAAAAACCCAAACCTCAGAACCTCATGTTGGAGTTTACGAAGCTTTGAAAACCCGTGACTTTCTGACAACAAGGAGATCGCTAAGTCAGGAGGTTATGAAACTCTAGAACCCCGCGAATTAGGTTAGGAAAACTTGGAACCCTGTGACTTAAGTAACAAACCATCTTTTCTATCAACAATAACCATTATATAATTGCAAGGTTGAGACACAATTTCCCAAAAAATCTCCCACTTGTTGAACACCTTGCAAGAGCAACGCGAGAGAGTAAACATTGTCTCTTAATTGCTAGGGGCCAAAAGGTCCAACATCTCTGAACACCATATGAACTTCTCTATGCTCACTGGCTTAGTTAAAGAATCAACAACATTCATCAAAGTCTCTACCTTAACCAATTTCACCCTGCCATCTTTGACCATATCTTGAAAAAAATGATACTATACATCAATGTGCTTGGTCCTAGCATGAAACGTTGGGTTCTTGGCTAGAAATATCACACTCTGACTATTGCAATAAATTGTCACTGCACCTTGTTTTATTACAATATCTAAACATAATCTAATAAGACAAAATGGCTTCTTTACAAGCATGAGTAGCTACCATATAATCTCCTTCAGTAGTGGAGAAAGCAACCACAACCTGTCACTTGCTCATCCAATTGATTGCACCATCGAATAATGTAAACACATAAGCATTGGTGGATCATCTTCTATCAACATCACCTACCCAATTTGAATCCACATAGCCATGAATATCAAGGGAAATCTCGCCTTCAATCATATTACTATAATAACATAAGGAATAATCTGAGGTACCGTGCAAATATTTGAAGACTCTTTTAACTACATCCCAATGAGCTCTACCAGGATTAGACATATATCTTGAAAGAAATCCCATTGCTTGGGAAATGTCTAGTCTAGTACAAACCATAACATACATCAAACTTCCAACTGCACTCTGGTAAGGCACTCTGCTCATGTCTTTCATCTCCGATGGGGATATTGGACAATTTGAAATAGATAACTTTGTTTCAACTGAAATAGGAACACACAATGGTCTACAATCCCGCATGTTAAATCTCTATAAAATGAGCTGACATACTTACTTTGGCCAAGCCATAGCTTTCTATTCACTCTCTCTTTTAATGTCCATCCCAAGAATGTGTTTCGTTGCACCAAGATATTTCATTTCAAAATTAGCAACAAGTTGATATTTCAGTTATGAAATCATACCTTTCCCTTTGCCAATAAATAACATATCATCAACATATAATCAATAAATAGGAAACAATCACCATCGATTTTATAATAAACACAATGATCTGATTTAGAATGCTCAAATCCCAAACTCAACACATATGCATCAAATTTTTGGTACCACATCCTAGGACTTTGTTTTAATCCATACAAAGATTTCTTCAATTTGCAAATATTACTTTTACCTTTCACCAAGTAGTGCTGTGGTTGTTTCATATAAATATCCTCCTCAAAATTACCATGGAGGAAAGTAGTTTTCACATCCATTTTCTCAACCTCTAAATCATAAGCAACAACAATAGAAAGTAAAAATCTAATGGATGCCATTTTTGCGGTAGGAGAAAATTGTTCGAAAACGGTGCCTCAACTTATTGACTTGGAACCTCTTAAGACTTGGTGAATTGCAGTCAGTTCTGGCCTTTACCGCCTTACCACGAGGCTCAGTAACTTGCATTGCGGTTGGGCGGTGTTACCACCTTACCGCAGTGGTTCTTCCTCAGTCCAGTGGTTACGCGGTGTTACCGCCATACCGCGATGGTCTATCAACCATGTCGCGGTGGTGCAGTGACTCCGCCATACCACAACAGTCTCTCGATCAGGCCGTGGTGGGGCGGTAAAGGGTGATAGTCAGGCAGAGAGTCGGTTACCTCCTTACCGTGGGGGTCATTTGGTCGAGGCGTGGTGGCGTGGTGTCACCAGTACACCGTAGAGCTTCTTCCGTACCTCGGCGGTAGCACGGTGAACTCGGTGATTGGTGCACGAAGGGTTACCACCTTATCATGGTATACCCTTTTGTCCTTGGCAGTAGTGCGGTTGACTTGGTGGACTGACGATAATGCTTATCGCTTTACTGTGAAGCTCTTTCAGCAATGACACGGTAACACGGTGGACAGTGACAGATAGGCGAATGAGCTATTACCTCCATATCGCGAGGTTGCTTGGACAAACTAGCGGTTATGCAGTGGCATCACCATACTGCGGAGGTCTGTCAACCTTGTAGCAGTACCGCGGTGACACTGCCATACCGCGGGGTCTCTTTGACCAAGGACAGTTGCGTGGTAAAAAGCTTAGATGCACAGTTGACAGATCCAATTCAACAATCAAAGCGATGAATGAATAGTGCAGTGACACATGGCACGATTATATTCGTTGATTTTACATCGCTATTGTAAATTAACAGATATCAACCGAATGTTTAAAAATGATATATGCATTTATTGAGAGATTAGATTCGACGGATGACAAGATCCAATCTTGGTAATTCTCTGTGGTAGAATTAAATGCCTGGGTGGCCCAATGCATGAATTAGGGGCGGTTTTGATCAAAGACCTAGATTGTGTCGGTGCAATAAATAACACCGTCTTGTAGCTGTTAAAAATATAACGTGAACAAGTAAGAACAGTCATGGAAAAACTAAGGCAGAGTGAGTTAGTGTGACTATGTTTGTATTATTCATTGTATGCCATATAGCATTGTAATAGTGAATGTATTTGTGAGGAGGTCGACTGGATGTTGCCGTGAGCTGATATCTTTAAGTGAAGTCTGTAACTTTGTATGTAAATTATTTTACTGTAATACAAAGTGATTTAGCTTGGTGTGGTGGGTTTTTCTCCCGTAAGGGTCTTCTCACATAAATTTGGTGTTATCTTTGTGACTGTGTATTTCTATCTTTCCTGTTATACTATGTTTGTTCATCTCAGATGTTTAAGAAGTTTTAAAATTGGTCTTTGCACTTTTCCTATGTGGTTTTAGCGTTAGGAAAGCATTTTCGCACTGTCTGCTTTTCGTTTGTAGTGGTATCAGAGCCTAGCCAGTTGTGTTATCCTTATTAGTAGGTCTGGTTTTTTGTGCTAATTCTATTTCAATGGGAGTCTTGCAAAGGAAGAACCAGTTTACTATGTCTTTTATCTGAGATGACGAGTACATCTGGGAGCGGAAATATTGAAAAGTTCAATGGCAACAACTTTGAGTTATGGAAACTCAAAATGGAAGATTTTCTTGTGGATAGAGACCTCTGGATTGTTGTGTCTAGAACTATGTCACAAGGTATGAAACAAGAAGAATGGGACCTTGTAGATAGAAAAGCTAGAGGACTAATAAGACTTAGTCTGGTAGATTTTGTACTCCTGAATATCCATGAGGAGAAGACTACAGCTTCGTTATGAAAGAATTTTGGTGATATTTATCAGAGAAAGTCTCTGGTAAATAAGTTATTCCTGATGAAGAAGTTGTACTCCTTGAAGATGGAAGAAGGTGCATCTGTTGCAGACCATCTGAACTCATTTAATATGAGTGTTGCTCAATTGGAATCTATGGGTGTGAAGATAGAGGAGGAGGATCGTTGCATGCTTCTGTTATGTTCCTTACTTGACACTTGGGACCATCTGGTAATGGCTATTGGAAGCACAACAACTATTTTCAAAATGGAAGATGTGGTTGCTTCGCTACTCTCAGAAGAAATGGGGAGGAAGTCTTCAGAAATGGCCAAAGAGGCTCTTGCTGTTCGGGGTAGATCGAAGGAGAAAGGCAAGAAAAAAGACAAAAAGTCTAAATCTAAATCTGAAGGGAGATCAAAGTTTCTTGGTAAAAAGTCCAAGGTGAAATGCTGGAATTGTGGGCAGCCTGGTCATATCCGAAAGGATTGTAAGGAGAAGAAGAAGAAGAAGAAGATTAACTCTTCAGACAATGATTCTTCTCAGAGTGATGCAGATGCCTTCATTGCAGCCTTGGTGACTCAGGCATCAGATAATGTCTGGCTGATTGACTCAAGCACATCTTTCCACATGATATCTAATAGAGAATGGTTCACTAAGTACGAAAAAGTATGATGGTGGAAAGGTGTACCTAGAAAGTGACTCAACACTGGAGATAGTTGGCCGTGGAAGAGTCAAAATACAGTTCCCTGATGGAAGAATCAAAGGGATTGGTGGTGTACTACACATACCAGGTTTGGCTCGTAACTTACTTTCTATCAGTAAGCAGAATGATGTTGGTGTGGAAGTTTCTTTCTCGAGTAAAGGCTATAAGATGGCTAGAGGCACAATAGTGCTAGCTAAGGGTGTACGTACTGGCACTTTGTACAAGCTGGATGCACGTCCTATTCAATGTAACATCTCTGTAAAGTCAGACAAAACTGCTCATGTAGAGAAGGAGGATGATGCTCCTCTGGATGCAAATTCCTTGGAGGTGAAACTCCCAGCAGAGAAGACCATGCTGTGGCATCATAGACTCAGTCACATAGGTGAGAAAGGTTTAAAAATCTTGAAAAATAAAATTTTTGTAGAAGGGCTTGTTGATTGTAACCTTGAGTTCAATTTTTGTGAACACTAAATTAATGGAAAGCAACATCACGTTTCTTTTTATTCGAGTCCTCATAAATCTTCTGGTGTACTGGATTATGTTCATTATGATGTTTTTGATCCACTGAATGTTCCTTGGTTATCAAAGTCTAGATATTATGTTTCTTTTATTGATGACTATTCGAGAAGGGAATTTGTATACTTCCTTAAAAGTAAATCAGAAGTGTTCAATCATTTTAAAGAGTTTAAAAACTTGGTAGAGAATCAGACTGGAAAGAAAATTAAATGTCTGAGGATAGATAATGGCGGTGAGTTTTGTTCTACATATTTTGAAAGGTACTACAAAGACCATGGGATTAAAAGGCATAAAACTACACCTTATACTCCACAAGAGAATGGAGTTGCTAAAAGGTTGAACATGACGCTAATGGAGAGAGCGAGAAGTATGTTGAGCAGTGCTGGTCTGGAGTAGAAGTTTTGGGCTGAGGCTGTGGCTACAACATGTTACCTGGTAGATTGTTCACCTTGTTCTGCTCTTGTTGATAAAACACTTTTGGAAGCATGGTCTGGTAAGAAGCCCTCTCTGAGACATATTCATGTCTTTGGCTGTGAGGCATATGCATATGTGCCAAATGAGAAAAGATCAAATTTGGAGAACAAGGCTGTTAAATGTATCTTCATCGGCTATGGAGTTGGTGTGAAAGGATACAAGCTTTGGAATCCTAATACCGAGAAGGTTTTGTACAACAGAAGTGTAATATTTTGTGAGTTGAAATCTTTAGTAGCTGATCCATAGTTAGAGACAAATAAAAGAGAAAAGAAGGATGATGTAGTTGAAATTCCTCAAACTCCAAAAAAAGAGGAACTACATGGTTTACCTAAAAATGAGGAGAGCTCTTGTAGCTCTAAGAGCTCTAAAGATGAAGAACCACAACCTCAACCAGTAAGAAGGTTTGGATGTGAAAGAGATCAACTTGATAGGTATGGTTTCTCTATGTTGAATTTCAATTGTGCCTATGCTTTGATTACTAGCACTGATTAGCCTAGGACTGTAAAAGATGCAATTAATATGTCTTATTCAAATTCCTAGTTGGAAGCCATGAATGAAAAATGGAATCATTGAAGAAGAATGAAATCCGGGATTTGGTGCCTTTGCCTGAAGGGCGGAAGCTTGTTGGTTGTAAATGGGTATTTAGGAAGAAGACTGGTCTAGATGGTAGTGTTGAAAAGTATAAAGTGAGGTTGGTTGCAAAGGGGTATTTCCAGGTTGAGGGAATTGATTATGGAGAATTTTTTTCCCTTGTAGCTAAGTTGACATCTATTAGATTTCTGTTGTCACTTGCAACAACATATGACTTAGAGATTGGACAGATGGATGTGAAAATCGTGTTTCTCCATTGAGAGTTGGAAGAATAAATTTATATGTCCCAGTATGAGCACTTTGTTGAAAAAGGTAAAGAAAATCTGGTTTGCAAGTTAAATAAATCTCTGTATGGTTTGAAACAATCTCCTAGAATGAGGTACCAACATTTTGACACCTTTGTGTTGTGATATTGCTATCAGGATTCAACCGTGTAGTTTTCGAGTCAAACTCATTGACCCATGATTCATGAGTAGTGGTTCATAAGAACCCATCTCTCATGATAATGAATGGTCCACTTAGCACTCATTGCATCTAGGTGATGCTCACAGAGGTGAAGCATTGGTCTATCCCGGGAGGTCACCCATCCCAGTACTACTCCAGCTCAAGCGCGCTTAACCACAGAGTTTCCCCCAAGGTTAAGCCCACTTAGCTTGCTACCCCATTTGCAAAACCTTCAACAAGTGTTGTGCCTTATGAACCATTCATTATAGAGCCCCTTCAGCTCATCAATTGATAAGTAGGAGGTTTCTGTTAGAGTAATTGGACATTTATTTTATTAATTAAACAATATTTGTTTAATTACGTAAAGTTCCTTTTTACCTCTTTTTCACTTAAGCTAACATTAGGTACATAATAATTAATTACTTTATTAATTATTATTGTGCAAGCCTAGGGTTTTCCTTTTTAGGGTTTTCATCTATATGTAGTTGAAAACTATCTTTTGTATCATTAATTCATTTTATATTTTGGGTGAATACATTGCTCCACATTCTTGAGCATTTCCTTTGTTGCTTCTCTTTGCTTCTCCTTGTAACAAGTTATTGGCTTGCAGAGATCTTTGGGCTCCTATGAAGTTGTATCTTCTCAACTCCAACATGGTATCAGAGCTTCAGATTTGCAGCTACTTGTTCTTGTTTTGAGATTTTTGCATTGGAAGCAAATCTAGGGTTCTAAGGTTTCTTCTTATGGAATTAGCATACTCTTAATTTTAGGTTCACTTTGGGCTCAAACGGACAGTGCCATTGGATTCGTAGCGCCCAAAAACCCCTAAATCGACTGTCAAATCATTGATTTTGGCCACAGTCAACCAGAGGTTGCAAATTTTTTTTAGGGTTTGGCCGTACGGCCCCCTCAGAAAAAAAAAATGCAAAAAAAAAACAAAGGTTTTTGATGCGCGGCCCGTGCATTTTTTTTTTCGCCGCCCACGGCCACCACCGCGCCACCCGTCGTCACCCGCCCCACTCCGCCGTCGGCATCGCCACCGTGCTCAAACTCAGCTCGCCCCGTGACTTTGTCCGAGCTGCCTCTCCCGCCAGCTCCGCCCACGCGCTCACCCCGCCGACTCCGTTCGAGCTCGTCGTCGTTGGGCTCGCCACCTGCGAGCTCGCTGACTTGCTCCCGTCGGGCTCGCCGACCCGAGTTGACCCCTCCAGCCCCCGTGGGCTTAAAAACCCCTGCCGTCGGGTCATATGGTGACCGAGGGCTCCGGCCCAGCTTCAGCCCCCTGGTCCGCCCAGGCGACCAGGGGCCATTTTTTTTAGCCCCCCGGTGCTAAAGGGGTCCAATAGGGCATTTTTTTGCTCTCTCATGAAATCGGCATAACTCGGGCGTTTTAGCTCCGTTTTTCGAACAGGAAGAAGCGTTGGAAAGCTGGTTTCAGCACCAATCTGATGGTGTAGGTAATTTTATAAAAAATTACCAGTCTGGATATTTTTTACCAGTCAAAGTGAGGTCTTCTTTCTTCACTTCCGGGGTCATAGAAGATGCAAACGGACTCCATTTTTCAAACTTGAATAGGCATTGGAAAGCTCTCAACATGCTCTATTCAGTGATGTGATCTATTTTATCAGAAATTTTCACCAGGTACACAGAATTTGTTTTGAAGTATTTTTTGCTTATGCATTGCTTCCTTCTTCTCAGTTTGTACTAGGGTTTGGGTTTATCTTTTGTGGGGGGTGTTTTTCTCTTGCTTTTGTCATTTATATCAAAAAAATAGAACACCAAAACTCTCAAAAATACAAACCCTTTTGCATCTTCTATCTATTCTGAAAGATCACATAATAATAAAAAACACAAGCAGGTACAGGTGCAGGGTTTCATGGCAGACTCTTCAATTGAGCTACTCACATCACATAACTATCACACTTGGAAGTCTCGCATTATGAGGCTACTCAGTCATGAGGGTTATGGTCTTGTTTAGATGAGGTTCAGCCTCAGTTGCAGCATCCTTTTGAGATTATGCAGCACAGGAACAAGATGGATGAGGCTATGGGTTTGTTATGCATGCATGTTTTAGACAGTCTTTTGTTTCACTTTGATGCTTTGCTCACTCCTCGAGCCATGTGGCTGAAGTTTGAGACACTTTTTGGGGCCGTTAATGAGTTCTGCGCATTACAGATTGAGGCAGAGCTGACTTCATTGTTACCTGATTCATTTCCCACTATTGAGGATTTTTTGAACAAGTTCAAAACTATCCGCACTATTTTATAGGGTTGTGGAAAGAACAAAACAGACACAGAGTGCATTTACTTGATTCTTTCGAAGCTTTGTGGTCCATTCAGATATTTGCTTCCTCCTTCTACTCCACCATGGATGGTTTGGTTGCCAGTTTTACCATGCCTACCTTTGATTTGTTTTGTGAGCATTTGTCTCGGGAACAGTCTCACCTTTCTCAAATGGATATGCTCTCAGGTTCAAAGAGAAAAGCATTGGTTGCTCAGTCACCGAAAGGGAAACAGAAGCAAAAATTGAGGCCCAAGAAAGATTTTGCAGGTAGTGAGCATTCCTCCAAACTGCCTCCTAAGTCTGATTCTAAACCATCATTTAATCCAAAACATGGGAAATCTTCGAAGTCTGGTGAGTCTTCCTCCAAGACTAAGGAGAAATCAGGAGACACTTGCAGTTTCTATGGCAAGCAAGTTCATCCAGTTTCCAGGTGTTGGAAATGATAAGAGGCTTTAGAGGACGCCATGCAGCAGCAACATATCTCCTCACCTCAGTCTTCTTCTTCTTCCACCATAGGGAAGGGTCATGCTCTCACTACACGAGCATTGACCAATGGGTGCATTTGGATTTTAGACTCTGGTGCTTCTCACCATATGACTCACACTCAACAGTTGGTCACTTCTCTTGCCTCTTGTGGTACATCACAGATTGTAATGGGTGACTCTTCACAACTTTTCATCTTGGGTTCAGGTTCTATCTCTTTGGATGGGGGTACTCTACAGGATGTTTTGGTTGTTCCTGAAATCTCGACGAACCTCTTGTCCATTTATCAGATTTGCCACACTGGCTCTGGTAAGATAGTTGAGTTCTCACCACATGATGTGGTTATTCGGGACGTCCATGATTCTGATTTGGTTGTGGCTACTGGTAGTGTTGATACTGCATCTCGTCTTTACAAATTTGATGGATTTGCGCCTTCTGAGGGTACAGGTTCATCTCTTATAACACATGCAGATTCGGTGAGTCAGCTTTGGCATGAGCGTTTGGGCCATGTCACTTACAGATATCTTCAGCAGATGAGTACATAGTCACTTGTTCTTGTTCTTCCATAGATTTCCTGCACCGATGGTGTTTGTCATGGTTGTGTGCTTGGAAAGCATCACAGGGATCCCTTTCCGAAGGGAAGTACCACTCGTGCTTTGGCACCCTTGGAGTTGATTCATAGTGACCTCATGTCATTTCCCACTCCTTTTTTAGGGGCCAAGTATGTACTCACATTCATTGATGACTTCTCCAGACGCACATGGTTGTACTTTCTTAAGTACAAGTCTGATGTCTTTGATTCCTTTCGTGTCTTCAAGACATTTGTAGAGAAGCAGTCTAGTCTTTCTATCCGGTGGATACATATAGATAATGGGGGGGAGTATGTGAATCAGGCTTTCAGAGAATTTTGCACTAAGCATGGTTTGCAGCATCAATTTTTTGTTCCCTACACCCCTCAGCAGAATGGTATCGCTGAGCAAAAGAACATGACTTTACGGGAGATGGCTAATTGTGTGATTCAGTCCAGGTCCATGGATTCATCTTTTTGGGTTGAGGCAGTCAATTGTGCCAACTATATTTAGAATCGGATGCCTCACAAGGTGATTCGACATATGACTCCTGAGGAGGCTTGGTCTCATGACAAGCCTGATATTTCATCATTTTGAGTATTTTGTAGTGAGGCATGGGATTTTATTCCTGATGCTCAAAGGAGAGCTATGGAGCGGAAGAGTCAACCCCTCATTTTTGTCGGCTACTATGAGGATGTTAAGGCATATAAGTTGTTTGATCCTGATTCCAGAGAGGTCCTGTTTGGATGGGATGCTCAGTTTGATGAGCGCCTTCCTCCAGTTGATACCCTATCTCCATTGTCCACTTCACTACCTACTCCACCCACTACAGCTCTTCAAGATTATTTTGAGGATGATTCTGATGAGGATATTGATGATCCCCCATCTTCACCTCCACTTGCTCCACCTCAAAGGTCCAAATGGGCTCGCTTTACTATTGAGGCAGCATGATCTATGGCCGGTGATCCTTCAGACACTCATTGCACCCGTTTTCATACTACGCATTCTAGTCTTTTGACTCATGCTCTTTGAAAGGATCCTCAAAGATTTTCAGAGGCGACAGGTCACCCTGAGTGGGATAGTGCTATGGAGGAGGAGTATTCTTCTTTGATGAGGAATAGTACATGGGATCTCTGTCCTCTTCCTAAGGGCAGAAAGATGGTTCGGTGCTGATGGTTGTATCGCACCAAGTATGCTGCTGATGGTTTTATTGATAAGTATAAAGAACGTCTTGTTGTGAAGGGTTTCTCACAGGTTGAGGGTATTGATTACTCCGAGACATTTTCCCCTCTCGCCAAGATGAATTCTATTCGCTTTGTACTATCACTTGCAACTTCTAGAGGATGGCTCATTTTTTAGATGGATGTGAAGTGTGCCTTCTTACATGGTGACCTATAGGAGGAGATCTATATGGAGCAACCTCATGGATTTGTTCATGATGATTCCTTGGTTTGCAGACTTCAGTGTTCATTATATGGTCTCAAACAGGCCCCTCGGGCTTGGTATGAGAAGATGGACTCTTTTTTGCTCTCCACTGGTTTCACTCACTGTCATTCTGATCACACGGTCTATATTCAGCATCTTGAGGGTGAGATCTTGATTCTTGTGATATATGTTGATGATCTTCTCATCATAGGTAGCTCATCATCTATGATTCAGAATTCTCAGCTAGCTTTGATGGAGCAGTTTGAGATGACAGCTCTTGGCCTTCTGCACTATTTTCTTGGTCTTCAGGTGATTCAGTTTTCAGAGGGGATCTCCATTTACCAGCAGAAGTATTCTTTTGATATGCTTCAGTGCTTTGGCATGCTTGATTGCAAGCCTGCCCCCACACCTTTTCGGTTAGGGGTTGTTTTGACTACTACTTGCCCCACTCCTTCAGTAGATTCTACACTTTACAGGCAGTTGGTTGGCAGTTTGTTGTACCTGACTCACACTCGTCCTGATTTTTTTTTTGCGATTGGTCTTGTCTCTTGATTCTCACATGATCCTCATGAGAGTCATTGGCAAGCTGCCAAACGTATTTTGAGGTACATTCAGGGCACCACTTCATATGGCATTCACTACACATTAGGGGATCCTCACATTTTTGGCTACACTGACTCAGATTGGGCTAGTGATGTCAATGATCAGAAGTCTACTTCTGGCTTTGTTTTCTGTCTTGGCTCTGGTCCTATCACATGGTCATGCAAGAAGTAGACTGCTCATGCATTATCATCTACAAAGGCTGAGTATCGAGCTGCTGTGCACGCTAGTCAAGAGATTTTATGGCTTCGTCAGTTGATGACTAAGTTTGGTTTTCCTCTTGATAGTCCCACTATTCTTTGGTGTGACAATCAGAGTGCTATACACATTTTGCGCAACTCGGTGGAACATTAGCAGATGAAGCACATTGAGCTTCATATGCATTTCATCAGACAGTTGATTCAGGATGGTTCTCTCATCTTGGAGTATGTTCCCACTACCGAGCAGGTTGCAGACATCTTCACGAAACCTTTTGCATCTCCGCGCTATCTTCAGTTGTGCTCTATGCTTGGGGTGAAGGAAGTTGTCCTTGGGGGGTCTTTATGAGGCCTTCCTTCCTTCATGTTTCTTTCAGCATGTTGTTCTATCTCTTTTTGGAGAGGAGTTTTTCCCACTGGGTTTTCTCCTTTTCTCCGTTTCATAGAGATTTCTTTGTACTTGGGTACCTGATCTGGCCTTGTTGCGGGACCCATTGCTTTTGCTTTCAGTAGCTTCTTCTAGGTTTTAGCTTCTCCCTATGTCTATCTTAAGGGGGGGTGTTAGAGTAATTGGACATTTACTTTATTAATTAAACAATATTTGTTTAATTACATAAAGTTCCCTTTTACCTCTTTTTCACTTAAGCTAACATTAGGTACATAATAATTAATTACTTTATTAATTATTATTGTGCAAGCCTAGGGTTTTCCTTTTTAGGGTTTTCATCTATATGTAGTTGAAAACTATCTTTTGTATCATTAATTCATTTTACATTTTGGGTGAATACATTGCTCCACATTCTTGAGCATTTCCTTTGTTGCTTCTCTTTGCTTCTCCTTGTAACAGGTTATTTGCTTGCAGAGATCTTTGGGCTCCTATGAAGTTGTATCTTCTCAACTCCAACAATTTCTTCCACAGCGTGTAAAATTATGATGTTGTCTATGGGATTTGTGAGATCAAAATATGATCATTGTGTGTATTACAAATCTGAAAATGATCATGTGCTTATTATTACCTTGTATGTGGATGATATGTTGTTAATAGGAAATAGTAAGTCTATGATTTCTGATCTTAAATCTTAGTTGTCTACAAAGTTCAAAATGAAAGATCTAGGTGCAACAAGGTATATTCTGGGGATGGAAATAACCAAGGATAGAAAGAGCAGAAAGCTTTGGATAAGTCAGAGTAAGTATGTAAACACTGTTCTGGAGAGATTTGGTATGAATGATTGCAAGCAACTAACTATTCTAGTTTTGCAGGGAATGAAGCTATCTGTTGAAGATTGTCCAAAATCTGCTACTGAGATAGAGGACATGACCAAGGTGCCCTATGAAAGTGTTGTTGGAAGTTTAATGTATGCAATGGTTTGTATAAGGCCAATCATTTCCCAAGCAATGGGAGTTCTTAGCCATTTTATGGAAAATCCGATGACACATTGGGATACTGTGAAGAGAGTGTTTAGATATTTAAAGGGAACTTCAGAATTCGCCTTATGTTACAATGGGAACTTGGTTGGATCAAAAAAGACTCTCAACATTCATGGATATGTAGATTCTGATTAGGCAGGGGACATTGACAACAGAAGATCCACCAGTGGATATACTTTCATGATGAATGGTGGTGCAATCAGTTGGATGAGCAAGCGACGGGTTGTAGTCGCTTTGTCCACTACAAAGGTTGAATACATGGAAGCAACACACACTTGCAAAGAAGTTGTTTGGATCAGTTGTTTGTGTTCTTATATTGGTTTTAATGCAGGGAAAATTTCAATTTTCCATGACAGTCAGAGTGCCATTTGTCTAGCAAAAAATCCAACTTTTCATGCCAGGACGAAACATATCGATGTGCAGTATCACTTCGTTAGAGATATGGTGGAGGATGGAAAGGTCTCTTTAGAGAAGGTGGATACTTTGAAGAATGTTGCTGATGCATTGAAAAAACTAGTGGGCATAGACAAGTTCAGATGGTGTGCAAGTTTGATGGGCCTTGGGGCCTATGATCATCAGTAAAAAATTCAAAGTCTAGGAGAAGCCGGTAAGTCTTCGTCAAGTGGGAGCTTGTTGGAAAATGGTGCCTCAACTTACTGACTTGGAACCTCTTAAGACTTGGCGAATTGCAGTCAGTTCTGGCCTTTACCGCCTTACCACAAGGATCAGTAACTTGCACCATGGTTGGGCGGTGTTACCACCTTACCATGGTGGTCCTTGCTCAGTCTGGTGGTTACACGGTGTTACCGCCATACCGTGATGGTCTATCAACCATGTTGCGGTGGTACGATGACACCACCATACCATGACGGTCTCTCGATCGGGTCACGATGGCACGGTGAAGGGCGATAGTCAGGAAGAGGGTCGGTTACCTCCTTACTGTGGGGGTCATTCGGTTGAGGTGCGGTGGCGTGGTGTCACTGCTACATCGTGGAGCTTCTTTTGTACCTCAGTGGTAGCACGATGAACTTGGTGATCAATGCATGAAGGGTTACCACCTTACCACAATATACCCTTTCTTCCTTGGTGGTAGCATGGTGGACTTGGTGGATTGACGAGAATGCTTACCGCTTTACCATGGAGCTCTTTCAGCGACGACACGGTAACGCGGTGGATAGTGACATACAAGCAAACGAGCTGTTACCTCCATACCACAAGGTTGCTTGGATAGACTGGCAATTACATGGTGGCACCACCATACCGTAAGGGTCTATCAACCTTGTAGCAGTACCACGGTGACACTGCCATACCACGGGGGTCTCTTTGACCAGGCGTGGTGGTACGGTAAGAAGATCAGATGCACAGTTGATGGATCCGATTCAACAGTCAAAGTGATGAATGAATAGTGTAGTGACACATGGCATGATTATATTCATTGATTTTACATCGCTGTTGTAAATCAACAGATATCAGTTGAATGTTTAAAAATGATATATGCATTTATTGAGAGATCAGATTCGGTGGATGATAGGATCCAATCTTGGTAATTCTCTGTGGTAGAATTAAATGCCTGGGTGGTCCGATGTGTGAATTAGGGGCAGTTTTGATTAGAGACCTATATTGTGTCAGTGCAATAAATAACACCATCCTGTAGCTATTAAAAATATAATGTGAACAAGTATGAACATTCGTGAAAAAATAAGGCAGAGCGATTTAGTGTGACTATGTCTGTATTATTCATTGTATGCCATATAGCATTGTAACAATGAATGTATCTGTGAGGAGGTTGAATAGATGCTGCTGTGAGATGACATCTTCAAGTGAAGTCTATAACTTTGTATGTAAATTATTTTACTGTAATACAAAGTGATTTAGCTTGGTGTGGTGGGTTTTTCTCTTGTAAGGGTTTTCCCATGTAAATTGGGTGTTATCTCTGTGACTGTGTATTTATGTCTTTCCTGTTATACTATGTTTGTTCATCTTAGATGTTTAAGAAGTTTTAAAACTAGTCTTTGCACTTCTCCTATGTAGTTTTAGCGTTAGGAAAGCGTTTCCACACCGTCTGCTTTTCCTTTCTAAAATATCTCACCATAATCAACAGCCTCAACTTGAGAGTAACCCTTTGCAACCAACCTTGATTTTTACTTCTCAATTCCTCCATTTGAACTAATCTTTTTCTTGAACACCCATTTGCAAACAATAGGTTTCTGTCTTTTAGGCAATGGTACGAGATCCCATGTATCATTCTTTTTCAAAGATGTCATTTCTTCATCCATAGCAATCTTCCAGGATTTTTCACCCTTCATTCCTAATGCCTCTTCTACAGATCTGGGTTCATCCATGTTAGTATTCAAAGCAAAACTACATCTCCAATCACCAGGTGAATACTTTTTAGTTGGTTTTCTATGCCTTGTAGACCGACGAACAAGCTAAGTTGGAGGTTCTTCCTCTTCTGAAGATTTAGAGCTGGATGAGCTCTCCTCAACTTCTTGTCTATCCTAGGGCCTCGATTCAACTTTCTCGAGTGTAGAATGAAATTGCATCACATCTTATTTACTTTGTTTTGGCTACACTATAACAAAAGAAGGCTTAGTTTCTCTGAAAATAACACTTCTACTATGTATTACATTTTGTGCAATAGGATCCTAAAACTTGTATCCTTTCACACCATAACTATATCCAATGAAGATAAATTTCACAACCTTGTTCTCCAATTTTGTTTGCCTCTCCTTTGGAACATGTGCATATGCCTCACAACCAAAAACTCTAAGATGTGTTAATGAAGGATTGTGACCTGACCATGCCTCTATAAGCATCTTATCAACAAGACCTGATGTAGGAGACCTGTTAATTAGGTAACAGGTAGTGGCAACAACTTTAGCCCAAAACCTTTGTTCTAGGAAAATACCACTCAACATACCCCTAGCCTTCTCCATTAATGTCCTGTTCATTCTTTCTGCAACTCCATTCTATTGTGGAGAATACAGAGTTGTATTATATCTATGAATACCACAATCTTTATAGAATCTATCAAAATCATTAGAGAAAAATTCACTGCCATTATCAATCCTCAAACACTTTATTTCTTTCCGGTCTGCAACTCAACCGTTTCTTTAAATTATTTAAATCAATTGAAAACTTTAGATTTACTCTTTAGAAAATATAATCATGTCCTTCTACTGTAATAATCAATAAATGAAACAAAATATATGGATTTACCAATCGAAGGAACATCTACAGGACCAAACACATCAAAATGAATAAGATCCAATACACCACAAGATTTATGAGAACTCAAATAAAAGTGAACATGGTTTTGTTTTCCATAAATACAATGCTCACAAAAATAGAATTCAAGACTACAATTAGACAAACCTTCAACAAGGTTTTTATTTTTCAAGGTCCTTAGACCCTTTTCTCCAATGTGGCCAATTCTCTGGTGCCATAACATAATTTTCTCTACAAGTAACTTTGTTTAAGAAGAAAGAGCACCCTTGGGTACCCAAAATCCATGACCATTTGTTGAAGGTGAAACCCTCACTTCTTCCACATACTTGCTTTTCATAGAATTATTATTGCACTCAACAGTGCATGCATCAAGCTTATATAATGTGCCATATCTAACACCTCTAGCAATCACCATAGAACCTCTAACCATCTTGCATCCTGCATTAGAAAATACTACCTGCACCCACATCTATTAGTTTGCTCATAGATAACGAATTTTGTGCTTAACCAAGGATATGCAACACACCATTAATCCTTTTTATTCTACCATTAGGAAACCTAATTTTAACTTTACCATGACCAAAAATGTCTAAATGAGAATCATCACCCAAGTACACCTTACCTCCATCAAATTCTTCATATTCAAAAAACCAATCTCTATTAAAGGTCATATGGAAAGATGCACTTGAGTGAATTAACCATGCATCATTACCTGCACAAGTTGCCAAAGCTACAATGAATGCATCACCATATCCCTTCTCAAACTCAAAATAAAAATCAAATTTCTTCTTTTTCTTCTTCTTTCTTCTTTGCAGTCCTTACGAACATGTCTAGGCTTACTACAGTTCCAGCAAATAACTTTGGAATTTCCAGGAGACTTAGATCTCCCCTAGACTTGGATTTTTCATGCTTCTCATTCTTCTTGCCTTTTTCCTTAGGTCTTCCATGAAAATTCAAGGCCTCCTTGGAACTGATGGATACCTTCCTCCTCATCTCTTTAGAAAGCAAAGAACCCACCACATCTTCAGTCTTCAATATAACATAAGTACTCCCAATATCCATAACAAGAGAATCCCATGAATCAAGAAAAGAAAAAAGAAAGATCTGAAATTTCTCTTCCTCATCAATTTTGACACCAACTGATGCCAACTGAGCCACCAACATATTGAATGCTTCTAGGTGTTCTATAATTCGTCCACCCTCTTCCATTCTCAAGGAATACAATTTCTTCCTCAAGAAAATATTGTTCACGAAATATTTGGCTTTATACATCTTAGCAAGCTTCTTCCATAGTTTCTGTACAAAGGTTTCTTCATGGACATTGATTAAAAAAGAGTTTTCCAAGCACAATCTGATTAGACCCTTGGCTTGATGGTCCATAACATCATACTGTGTATCCTGAGTAGGATACGTAGGGCTTGAAACATTATCATCAACAACATCCCATAGATCTTGATCTATCAATAGATCCCCCATCTTCAGCTTCCACATTTCAAAATTATTTCCAAAACACTTATCCACCTCTATTCTCCTTGATGAACTTTCCATGTGAAAATTCTTGCAACAAGATCACAAAGTGTCTTCTACACAAGCTCCCACTCAAATATGGATTAGTTCAAAAACCCAACAACCCACAACTGAAACCAAAGGTGATCAAGCTCTGATACCACTTGAAAGGAAGCTAAGGTAGTGGAAAAACTTCCTACACTAAACTTGAGAGGAGAATAATACAAAACTTTTACAGATCTTTTACACTTACATAAACTTAAACAAGAATAAACATAAATATCATGCATACCACGACAGTGATTTACGTGGGGAAAACCCTTTCAGGGGAAAAACCCCACTCCAAAAGCTGCCCAATATATTATTTAGTAAATCACAAATATTACAATATACTTTCAGAGCAAGCTTCTCACAAGAGTATCACCACTCAGAGATCAAGAGACAACCTGACTGCTAACAGACTCTTAGAATACATCACCATCTCTCTCTTAGTCTCATACTGTCATTCGCATCAACCATAATGTAGCACCCTCATAAAATAGAGTTACATTCTAGGGAAAAATAGGTCAACAAAATATCCACTGTTAGATCTAAACCCTAATAATTAATGGTCTAGATTTACAATTTATCAACTCCCTCTGATGACACAATAGACCATCACTCCATTCACCACTTTTCATCACATGTCACCAAAGTCCATAGTCAGCCTATCGGGTCCCACCTTAAAACTTCATCTAGTGTCATTGTGTGTTGCCTTCGTAGGTCCCACTTTCTTCATCAATGGTCATCATAGTTGGGTCCCACTCAGAGCACTTCCTTACTCCTTATCGCTACATTGCTAAGTCGCAAAAATACAAACCTCAAAACCTCATGTTGGAGGTTACGAAGTTATGAAAACCCGCGACATGGTGATAATAAAGAGATCACTAAGTCACTAAAAACTTGAACCTCAGAACCTCATGTCGGAGGTTACAAAGTTTTGAAAACCCACCAATTTATGACATCAAAGAGATCGCTAATTTGGGAGGTTATGAAACTCTAGAACCACATGACTTAGGTTAGGAAATTTTGGAACCCCGTGACTTAAGTAACAAACCATTTCTCCTATCAACAATAGCCTTTATTTAATTGTAAGGTTGAGTCACAATTTCCCAACACAAATTAAGCAATAGTTGGATATATGTGGGGCAGATATAGTTGTTCTTCAGGAAACTAAAGTATTAGTGGATTCATTTGGAAAATTTAGTAAAAATGGTCTAAGTGGAGATATTTTTAATAACCATCATAGGGGGCTTCAGGAGGTCTTATTACTTTGTGGAATGATAATTCAGTAAGTATTAGTAATGTTACTTGTGAGAGTTTCTGGCAATTAATGCAAATCTCTCATTATGATTTAACATTTTGGCTGCTCAATGTATATGGTCCAAATAATTTAGTTGGGAAAAAATCATTGTGAGATAAATTGAGTCAAATTATGGATTAGTTGGGTCAAGATAAAGTTATTCTCATGGGGGATTTTAATGCAATAGCATCAACGTTTGAAAAAAAGGTGGTATATGTCCACCTAAAAAGGATATGGAATAATTTCAATCATTCATTCAAGACAACACTTTAGTTGACATAATTCCATTGAATGGAAGTTTTACATGGACCAATAGGAGGAATTTTTTTCTTAAAATAGCAGAAAGATTGGATCGTTTTCTAATTTCTCCTAATTAGGTTGCCATTGAATATGATTTAACATCTAAAATTTTGTCTTTTAATGCTTTAGATCATTTTGCAATTTCTTTAGATTTGATTCTAAAGAAAGTCAAACCAAAATGGTAATCTTATTTCAAATTTGAAGCCATGTGGTTTCGTCATCCGCAATTTCAAGATTTTTTAACATATTGGTGGATTAGTGCACCTTTTTGCAAAGGTTCTAAAATGTATCAGCTAGTATGAAGTTGAAACACATGAAGCGACATATTAAGATATGGAATCAACAAGTTTTTAGGAATATTTTTATGAAAAAATATTTGGTTTACAAAAGACTTTGAAAAGTGAATGAAGTAATTATTGCTAATGGTCTAGACAATAGGTTATTTGAAGATCAGAAAAAGTTGCAAGAGGAATGGAAGGAATTGCTTGTGAGAGAGGAAGTGTATTGGAGGAAAAAGTGAAGAGAGTTGTGGTTAAAGGATGGAGATAGAAAAACTAAGTTTTTTTATATTTATGCACAAATAAAGAAGACAAAAAATTCAAGTTTTTCAATACATGACAATGTCACAAGAGTATGTTTAACAAAGGAAGAAGATATTAAAAAAAAATGCATTCAATTATTTTCGTCTTTTTTATCCAACAATGATATTGATAATGCTCAGTTGGGAAGGGAAAGAGATGAAATTTTGTAGGTTATTCCAAAGTTGATCATTGCAGAAGATAATGAGATATTGTTGGCCCCATTTACATTAAATGAAGTTAAAGCAGTTGTATTTTCTATGCCACCAGATAAGGCCCCAAGCCCTGATGGATTCACTGCAATCTTCTTCCAAAAATGTTGGGACTTTGTTGGAATAGATATTCTAAATGCAATGGAGGAGTCAAGAAGATCTGGTGGTATGTTAAAAAAATTTAATGTAACACATTGCTATCATTCCAAAGATTAGTAAACCACATACTTTTTCAGATTTCAGGCCTATTTCACTTTGTAACACTATATACAAAATCTTCACTAAGTCCATATATTTACGATTACACCCTCTTGTATCTAAGATTATATCAGAAGAGTAGAGTATATTTGTACTTGGAAGGGAGACAACATAAGGTGCTATTGTAGCACATGAAGTTCTTCATTTTGTTGCTACAAAAAAGATCTTTTCTATGATCATTAAATTGGATATGCATAAAGCATATGATAGGGTTGATTGGGCGTTCTTGAATCAAGTTTTATTAAGTTTTGGTTTCTCTATCAAGTGGTGTAAGTAGATCATGAATTATTTTTTAGGTGTAAAATTTTTAGTCTTACTAAATGGTTCTCCAGTTGGTTTTTTTGGGTCAACTCAAGGGGTTCGTCAAGGTGATCCACTTTTACCTTTTTTATTCATAATATTAGTAGAGGCTTTGAGTAGGTAAAGTCACAAGGCTCACGTTCAGGGTTCCATACATGGAATATAATTTCCATATACAAATACAACAACCACCCATTCTTTGTTTTTTGATGATACATTACTCTTTGGTAAGGTTGTTGTATTAGAAGCACAACATTTTAAAACAATACTCGATAAATATTGTTTAGCTTCAGGTCAAACAATTAATGAGGGAGAGTCAAAAGTGTATGTGTTCAACACAAAAGCTATTATTGAAAAGTAGATTGTGAAGATATTAGGTTTTCAACAAGCCCAAATTTCGTGCAAATATCTTGGTATTCCCTTTTTTGTAGGACAAAACAACGCTTCTTACTGGCATACAATTATCAAAAGCATTGAAGTAAGAATTATGTCATGGAAAGGTTGTTGGTTGTCATTGTTGGGCAGAATTTTGTTGGTCAAAACAATACTTTCCACGATTCCAAATTATTATATGACAGTCCTAAAAGCTCCTAAATCCATTATTGTTCAAATTAAAAAAATGATCAAGTTTTGTTTATGGATTGGCAATATGGACAACAAGAAAAAACTCCCTTTAATCTCATTAGAAACTATGTGTTTGGAGAAAGTAAAAGGGGGTGCGGATCTTCATAGTATGACTAAAAGAAATATTGCATTAGGTGCAAAAATGGTATGGCGTATGTATGCAAAGCCTCATTTGAAATGGTGTATGATTATGCAACTGAAATATTAAGATAATGTAACTCCAACAAGGATTTTTATAATTTTAAACCCCCCTTCAAGATCTATGATATGGAACTTCTTAGTTTCATGTAGAAAAATAATTCTACCATATTTAACCTGGTTGGTGAATAATGGTAATGAAGCACTTTTATGGAAAGATTCATGGAATGGGTATCCAAGTTTGAATTCATTGCATAAATTTCAAACCTCAAAATATGTGTTGATAGAGCACTAGGGTACAAGGGTTAAAGATTATATACATCATGTGGATCCATTGTCTGGTAGGGCTAAATGGAAGGACTATTCAGGGTTTGCAATTAACAATGAGCATAAGGTTTTATTGCAATCTATCCTTCAGAAAAGGATTGTGTATTGTAATGCAGGAGTTGATAGAGTCATTTGGAAAAAGTCAAGTTCAGGTTCTTATCTAGTTAAAGAGGGATATAAGTAAATTTCATAGGCCTAGGGTCACATATATTGAGACAAAGAGCTTATCACTTTTGCTGGAATGCAATTTCCTAAAGCAAGGTGTTTTTCATTGCTCGCCATCAAAAGTAAGATAATGACTAGTGATAGATTGTCAAAACTAGGGGTTGTAGAAGCTTTTAAATGTGTTCTTTGTGAAGAGGAATTTGAAGATGTAAATCATCTTTTTTTGACATGCTCAGTTGCACAAACATGTTGGTTGTTTGTTGCAAACAAAATGAATTGGTATTCGCCATTACTAGATATTCTTTGGAAATTATTCTCAAGTTGGCCAAAACTTTATAGAAACTCCTTTTTTTGCAAGCATTTGGTCTGTAATTCCAACGTCAATCGTTTGGGCTTTATGGTGGACAAGAAATAGATGTATTTCAGAAAAGAAAAAATTAATCTTAATCAGGTATTGAATACTTTAGAGAAATTGATCTCAGAAATAGTAAATGGTTATGTGTGTAAAGAAAAACATATTGGATCTATTTTTTTTGATTGGGATTCAAATTTAATGTCTATTTGGTCTCTTCTAATTTTTTTGTTTAAAGGTATCTTGCATCAAGGACCACAAAAAGTTAATAGAAAAGAGATAACCTCGAAACCTCCACCAAAGGGCTTGCTTAGGATGAATTTTGATGGAGCTGCAAGGGGAAATCCTGGTTTGTCTGGAGCTGGGGTTATCATTAGGGATTATAAGGGGTTGGATCTGTGTGCAAAGTCAATAAATTACAATATGGAAGCAATAATGAAGCAGAGGCTCAAGCATTCCTATATGGTTTAAAAATAGCTCTCAATTTTAAGTTCACAAAGATTCAAATTGAAGGAGTTTCATTGATAATATTGAATGCATGTCGTGAGCATCAATTTGCAAACTGGAAATTGGGATATATTTTAAAACAAATATGGTCTTTATTAGACAAGTTTGAATTTTACCAAATCATCCATACCTATAGAGAAGGTAACAGTGTTGCAGATTATTTGGCCAACTTAGGTTGTGATCAGTCTGAAGAGGAAGTCACTCATGTTGTTAGTTCTCAGAATGTTCATCCCAAATTAGAAAAAAAATTGATACAAGATGGAGGCACTTTAGAACTGTAATTTTTTATTATTTACAATTACCTTTGTTTATTTATAAATTTGAGCTGAGGTGTTGTATTTATCATTTGTGTAAATGCAAAATAACAGTGGGGTAGACTAATGCAATTGGGAAATGCATTGGACGTCTTGGTTGAAAAAGCAAGGCAAAAATAATTTGCATGTGTGGTCTACAACATCACATAATTGATGACACAATATGACAGGTAAGCAACGAGGTATTTTATTTGAATAAATCCAATCTTTAAATGTTGATCTACTCTACATGGCAAAATCTGAGTTGCCTTTGTAGTCATATCAAGCACACATGGTAAATGCAATATTTAAATTTTGTTCTTCTCTTGGTGGTAAAATAATTGCACATGGTAAATACAAAATTTAAATGTTGTTCTTCTCTTTGTGGAAAAATAAAAGATAGCTTTGAAATTATATCAAGAGTACATGGAAAATGAAAGATAGCTTTGACATTATATCAAGAGTACATGGAAAGATAGCTTTGGAAATATTGTGCAGAATAATTGGTGTAAACTGAGGTGTTTAGGTGCACTGTAATGATTTTAGTGTAAGATGTGTTACTTAGGCTCGTGTGGAAAAAATTGTGCAAGATGGGGCGTACTTGAAAGAGTGTCAGATAATATTGGAGCTGGTCTAAGGAAAGATAACATGAAACAAGCTTGCAAAAATGATTATTTCTAGCAAAGTGTGTTGTTTTGTAGGTAACAGGTGTCTCATGATTTCAAATATCTCAAGTATCATTGCATGTCTGAAGCAGGAGGGTGTACGAAATTATAATTGCTCTGTACATTTAGTTGGCATCGATAAATGTGAATTTGTGAGGTGGTTTGTCTAAATTTGTGGGCATGGTTTAAGCTACTATTATGTATTGCTATTCTTGGCTAATGGTGTGAAAGTTGCTAAATATTTGCTACCTATCCATCAAATAGTTTTCATTTTTGATTATGTAATGTGTAATCATTCTCCGGTGTGTGCAAAAATTTTCCAAAGTAGATGAAAAGACAATCTTCAAGTGACATATTCTTTTCATCACTTCCAATAAATATGCAATCACAATGATTTAATTTTATTTCCAGTTGTTGCTTTATGTTATAGTCTCGGCCAACATAGTGGATGTATCAACATGAGTGTTCCAATAGTGGTGATCTCAAGGTGTTGTCACAAACTTGTGTGGAGTGCAAGTGGAAGCAAATGGAATTCTACCCCCGAAACTATAGAGTGTTCATCCCCGTGAATGAGTGGGAGCTTCCAATCTTAGAAGAAATTGGTGATGCAGAGTTTCAACTAGTTTTCAAAGGTCATTGTGGAACGTTTAAAAAGAATATCACAAGCATAATAGGAGTCAAAATCATGGAGCCAAAGGCAAAGCATTTGATTTATCCATCTCAACTATTGCCAATTTTTATTTCAAACCTCTTGGATTTAATTCGGTGTTTTAGGTTAGTGGAAAGTATAACAAACAAAGTTGTAAATGAAGAATATTTGCAAAAAGGTATCATGTTTAAAGCTTTTCAAGGGTGTGAATTGTGGAAGGGTCATAGATATGTGGGTGGTTTATTTCCTAGACATTTTCTATTACATAAAACAACATTTCTTGCTTTGTTCATAGCAATCAACAAGTCTCTGGCTCAACAAAACTCAAGTTTCATGCTAACCACACTTAGAAGGTATGCAGGGGAGATAGATTCTGAACTAGCTAAATGAGTATGAGTGAAAGTGAAAGATATCATGGTACTCCTCATTCATGTTCATGAACCACCAATTCTGCAACCACGACCATAATAGATAGCAGATGAGAATAGTGGTCTTCATTGGTGCAGGAGCACCACTAAACAAAATTTGTCAAGCAAGGTTGATTAGGTGTAGACTTTAGGATTTTGGGTAAAATGAACTAAATAAGGTCAATGATACCATTTATTAATGTATTTGGGTCATTTTTGGGTGGTCATTAGGTGTTTAGACTTCAAAAAGTGCAAAATATTGAAAAGTTACTATTTATGCAAAATGCAAAGTTGAAAATGTTGTAAAAAAGGCAGAATTTGAAGACCAACGGTCACTCAAGTTTAAATGGCCATTTGGGGAAGTTGAAGTAGTTATTTTTCAAGGGAAAAGGTATAAAATTGATGAGAAACTCGTTGGATGTTTGGTGGTGAAGTTTGTAAAATAATTTCAATCAATAAAATACTGTTTTGCTCTAATTTTTTGTAGATTTCCCTTTGTATAGTGAATTTGTAGTGACTGTACATCCTATACATAATCTCATTGATTCAAATTTCTTTGAGATTGCATATTTGATTTTTCTATCTACTCTTGAGGTTTTTCATCAAGGTTGGTGTATTTTATAGTTGAATTACTGTAACCGGTTTGAACTCACAGTTTTAAGGTTTTGTAAGTCACTAAAATGGAGAATTGACCCATTCCACACATTGTGACTATTGTAACTTGTGGATTGGGTGTACAAAATTAGGAAATAGGTGTGTGGATGTTGTATGAGTGCAGGGGAGGTTGAGAGTTGTGTTGGGGCATGAAGCCCTAGAGTGAAAATTTGTGTTTCCCAAGTGAAAAAGAGAGGTTTTGACAAGGTAAAGTGTGAATCATGTTGGGGAAGCATTGTTTGATGATAGATTGAGTTTGTGAAGACCTATTAGGTCCTGTTTGAAGTGGTTTCAGAGTTGTGAGAGAATTGGAAGTGTGATTTTCATTAAAACCCTAGATTTTTGGCTATAAACGAGGGTTTTGAGTTTAGGCACCTTGGAGGGTGAATGTCTGAGAAAAAAATCTAGAATCTTTGGTTTGAATACATCTAAATTTCTTCCCACATGATTTTGGAGGTTTTGGAAAGGTTTTAAGTCAAGGTCCTTTGTAAAAGACACCTAATTTGAGGCCTAGTTGGCGTGTAAATCCAGTTTTGAGGAGATTGTAATAAAGAATCCTATTGTGGTTTGTTGATATGTTTTTGAACCCCTTAATGGGTCCCTGAAAAGTTACTGGTCTTGATATGAGAGGATCTCATTGGAGAGTTATACCCGATTGCGTCAGTTTGCAATGCTACAAGGAAGAGTGTAGTTTTGGTGAAATAAAGAGGTTTTGAGAGTTTGTGATTTGGAAATTGCTGCTGTTGGATGATATTGTGTTGAGTGTGTTGCAAGACCTCCCCTTATTGCTATCATTCATCAGCCTTTGGGTGCACGCAATGATCTAGGGATTAACCTCAATATTATGCCTACTATTCAACCTGAAATAGACAATCTAATAGAAGAAGATGAAAACGAGGTTCAGCTTGATCAGATGGAAGAATAGCTAGTTCAAGGGTAAAAAGGTTTTTTTGCTGATTGGTAGTAGCTACAGTATATGTATATAATGTAATAGAAAAAATGGGCTGGATAAATAAAATATATATAGTGAACATTGTTGTAACATTTTGGCTTGCTACTAGGGAGATATTATAAGGTGTTGTTTTTGTAATGGTGATGATATCACAAGGTGAATTATGGCTGTAAAGAGCCAAAAAAAAATTAGTTTATAAACGGATATGTTTGTGGGAAGGGAAAATATCTTCTACTGTAATCATCCTATTAATATTAATATAAATATATATAGGCATAATGCCTTTTGCTGAAAAAAAATGACAACCACTAACAACAATCTCTCCCTTTGGTATTGATGGCAACACACACTTGCTCACTCTCCCTCTTTGAAATCAAGGACAAAGGGCCACATACACTTGCATAAGACAACAACACATTCTTTGAATTCAAGGGAAAAGGGCCAAAGATCTTACACAACAACAACATATTCTCCCGCTTTGACCAACAACTACACATCTTATACCAACTCCCACTATCAACAAAAATTCTTTTCAACATCTACACAAATCTCCAAACTCCCCCTTTGTAACATGCCAATTGTTCACTGAAGTAAATTTTCCTAAGTTTTCACTTTGCGAGTAAATAAACTATATAACTAACCATTGCAATAAAAAAATTCTTTTCTTTATTGAGAACAAATGAACATAGATGTCATAACAATAATCGACATGATGCCATTCCAATATAATAACTTCACAAATTATAATAATCCATGAATGTGTACAAGTACAAACATAGCTAACCGAGCTTCAAAGCAATAGATATACATGATCCAATATCTACCTTTCAAATCTTGGTCTGCTGTCGCCTGTTGAGGAGGAGAAGCATCACTCAAGCACTTTTTATGCCAACCAAAAACTCATATGTGGTCCCCCACACATCTATCATAAGATAGATGGCCCTACCATTCAATGAAGAGATTGGTGGAGTAACCTTGTATGACAACCATTCTGAGCTTAGTGTCATGTCCTACATGACTAGAACTTTTAAACCCTTCAATTTGGAACTAGCATGCACTACATGGACATGATGAAATGACAGTGGAGCCAAAGGAAATCACACTACTTTGGCCAAAGTGTTCTCACTTAGTCCTTCGAGTGATAGTCATCCTATTCACTTACACTACTCAAGCTCAATTTGACTTTAGGCCACTATAATATATTCATAGGTATTTCCTCCAATGGGTAATCTTTAACCCCAAAAATAACCTATCCCATTTTCCACAAACTCTATGGTATTTTTACTCACAAAACATATGAACAAGTTCCCTCCCTTCAATGGAAAATCAAACCTCAGGAGTAACCCAGTAGCTATCTAATATAATCAAATATCTCTAGCTATGAATAACCCTTAAGCTATCCTTGTTTAATCATTCCTAGTATCTTAATACTAATGACAAACACCCTCTCCTATTATGGAGTAATTACAAGCACTTTCATAGAAAAGCATAAAACAACTTCTTTTCCTTTCTAAAGCAATTGCTATGTTTTCCTAATGCAAGTAATCTAAAGCATTCAAAATTCAATCTTTTATAAATAAAGATAAATAAGAGAAGATTAGATCCTCATGCCTGTAATATGCTTAACCACTTGACTAATTCAATGCACAACCTTCCAACAACAACTTGCTAGCTTCACTTAGACCTCTCAAGCAATACTTCACTATGAATTCTCTCACAAGTTGACAACATGCTCTCACAAATATAACTCACACAAAATATAGCTTCTCAAAAATACTCAAGGATCTCACAAAATACAACATAATGCAATTGCATAATAATGTAGATGAGTGTGTCCCAAATGAGAGAAATAGCCTCTCTATTTATACAACAAAATGAGACATTACAACCTACAAAAAAGGCATGCTAGTTGACACATTTATCCTTGCAATTTGACTCACATCTCTCAGCTAAAATATGGCAGCATACTAAATGAAAACTCAACATAAAATGCTACAGATCGACCCTTCTAATTGATAGTAGCAAAAGACATTCAAAAGTGCACATGCTCAAATGATGATAGTCAATTTGAAATCAGAATAGACTTCTACAATTTAAAGAGCTTCTATAAGTTGGCACCAAGTATTCAACCAACTCCTTATCTCATGGCATGGTTATTCTTATTTAAATAGTCCATTGTTTACAAGCAACACCTGCACCATGTCGATGTGGTCATAGTTTGCTGAGCGACAGAGCAGAGTTAGATCACTCCTCAAAAATGGTGTATTATTTGGTGCTTTGACCAATTCACATCTTGATGTTCGCATTTCCTATTCTCATGCATTTACACTTTATTTTTCAATTGCTAAATACTCCATCGCTTTATATTAAACCGTCCAATGTTTGAGTAATTTGTTGTTAGCAATTTAAAGATGCATTTCCATAGTATCGACTATGGTTTATTTTCCATATCAACCTTATTGTTGTGCAATACTTAGCATATAGTTTGACCTTTATTCAATGTCAATATAAGCTATATTTGGCCTTTTAATGCTTTGCATATATTATATACAAATTGGCCTATGTTCATATATATAAAAATCATCCTCCAAACATCACTTAGATAAATATATATATTTATATATGTATATATATCTCATGTCAATCAAGTATGTATACATTCGATATACAAATGAATACGAACAAGTTAACATTCATATAATAATAATAATATCGACTATATATATACATATATATATTCCTCTATGTACATGTATACGTATGTATACACATATTGATATATCCGTATGGAAATTTCCGTTTGTCAAACATACGTATGTATCGATACATGTATACATATGGATATATGTATATAAATCATATATATATACACATTTGATTGCACAATCACACACATGCACAATTACTATTGTGTTGATAGGGAATAGACGTGTGGTGTATTAATACATATACACATTCATGCCATATTTCCCTTTTGATAGATCCATACTCATAAGCAACCCGTTGATAAGCATTCATAGGTACGTCTACCTATGTACTCCCATGTACTCCCATGTACTTGTTCCTTTATGCATTTGGTCTATCCTCGACATGCATATGTATACATATACATACATTCCACGTGTTTTCAACTCATCAATACAAGCATAGTAATACAAGGAAGAACTCATAATCTCTTAACATCATCCAAGCATGCATTCAATAGTAATCAAGACCCTTACTAATGCAAACACATCATACTAAGGATGACTTACCAATTCCCAACATAATAGCTTGATTCAACCATTCTACGGTGAGTGTGTGTATAAGCTCAAATAGGTTACGTTACTAGTTACGCAACCAAGATCTTCTCCTGAGTGATACTTCCCCTCCACCTCAAGGATTGAATATGTACCTACATTCAACTAACACATTCCCATGGTAGTCAGCTGTCCAACAAAATATGCATTTACGCAACTTATCTCCATAGTTAGAATATCCAATTCAATAACCATCCATTTCACATATATTCATTTCTTCACATATCATTAAATGAAATAACATTCATTCATAATTCATTGATAACAAATTGCAAGGACAATTTTTTCTCATTTAGAATTCTAATTGCATTCACATTTAGCCTACACAGTAATAGTAAATAGTAAATACATAATTGGCATGTAACATACTCCCCCCTTATGAATTATCATCCCCGATGATATTTATGTAGCAACATAAACTAATCAACAAAATGACATATTATTTTCAAGCACTTTCAAATGCATCTAAAACATGTGGAAAATTTTGTTGTATCTCAGTATAGTCTTCCCAAGTGGTAGAGTCTTCCGCATATTGGTCCCACTGGAATTTGCACTGTAGAACCTCCCTATTATGCAAGTGAATCTTACATTTTTCGAGCACCTTGACGTGATTGAGTGTTACCACTATGGGGTCTTGTACCTGTAAAGCATTCCAATCTATCACATGATAATCATCTAGTATATAATTCTTTAGGCAAGACACATGAAAGATGTTATGTATCCTGGCAAGAGCTGGTGGTAATGCAATTCGGTAAGCTACCAGATTTACTTCCTCAAGAATCTCAAAAGGTCCAACATATCATGGAGCTAATTTGGAAGACTTCCCAAATTTGATTGGACTCTTATGAGGTTTCACTCTCAACAACACCTTGTCACCTACTGCAAAATTTTAGGGCACTCTCTTAGCATCAACATAGATTTTCTATCTATCGTTGGCTTCAACTAACCTTTTCTTAACAATCCTAACTTGTTCTTCTATTTCAACCAACATCTTTGGCCCAAGACTCACCTTGTCCTCAAGTTTAGCCCAACTTATAGGGGTTCTACACTTTCAACCATATAATGCTTCGAAATGAGCCATCTTTATTATGGAATGGTGGGAATTTTTATAAGAAAATTCCACTAAAGGAAAGTAGTCTTCCCACTTGTAATTATGATCCATGCAATACATTCTAAGTAGGTCTTCCAATACTTGATTCACCCTTTCCATTTGTCCATCCATTTTCGGATTATACGTTGAGCTAATATTCAATTGACTCCTTAGTATTTGTAAATAAGGTTTTCCAAAACCTAGAAGTGACTCGTGCATCCCTATC